>JASGCC010000096.1:0-31789 GCA_030067915.1 Hydractinia echinata | reverse complement strand
TTTAAGTTCTCGTCGAAAAACCTCCATTTTTCATTAAAATTTCTGCCTTAAAAGGCTAGTTATATCTGCATTGCGATGTAGTTACTCCTATTCACTTATCTCCATATCCTCCACACCGACGGGCCTGATTCTCAATGCCAAAACGAAAACCTTGCCACAGAGAAACAAAACCGGACTTACTGTAAGAGCAACCCGTCGGAAAGCCTTTCCCAGATTTGTCTACCCACAAGACTGCATCAATAATTTTACATGCAGAGCTTATAAAATAGGTAATACGTGCTACGCCAATTCTATTTTGCAAGCTTTAACTGTAACTCCTACACTTTGGTCACAATGTGCACCTGAGTCCTCTTATGTTTCTCCTCTCCCTTAGTCAGTTTTACTGAACTTACTCTGCTGTATAAATCACGCTCTGCTATAGACCCGTGCAACTTTCTCAGAGCTTTGCAGTGCATAGGGACGCTCCATTTAATTTAACACCCAACAGACGTTCCAGAGATCCTTTACACATCTGGTGGATTTCGGCTGTACTGAAACAAACACCTATGAATGTGGAAACATGAGGATCTGGTGTGGGACTTGAGTAAGCATCCCCTGCCTCCTGCAACACACCAGCCGCATTCATTGACACTAGCCGCCAAAACCAATAACTTTTGTTAAACGTTGTTAAAAGAAGAGTCGACAACTACAAATCGTATCTATCTTGATTCCATTCACTTGAATTTCTTGCAATCCAAGTACAATAAGAGGATTTCATACATACATCAGCAAGGTTACGCACAGCTTGGAAAGTTTTGTTGTTGTTCAAACCCTAATCTTTTTAAACACCGTGACACTCATGATAACAGCGTTGTATACAAGTCTGAACCTGCTTCTGCGTCCATGGCGAATAAAAGAGAGTGTAGATTGAGGTAGCAAATAAAAAACTCATGCAAATCCCTATCTCTGAAGTGTGGTATACTGTTCATTCCTATCACGTTGCTCGCAACATATATATCTGTTTGATTGACAGTGATACATTGATTTACAAATCCAACTGAGCGCGGAGCGTGAAACAGGATATCTGGTGCACCGCCTGGAGTTTCTACTGACTGCCTAACATTGCGAGAATTCCATCTTCTAGTGAATTCGTTTGACTCCGTCTGCAGAACAGGCATGAAAACAAATAGGAACAATTCTTTATGAACATCGCATTCTGGCTTAAAAATGCCATTTTTAATCATACCGGAAAAGAAATCCATCCACCATGATAGCTTGTATCGCTTCAACCTTGACCAAAATCGCTTCAACACGCTGGTTTCTGGTCGAGGATGCGCAAAGATAACTCGCTTCGTTACCCGTGAAAAACATTTGCAGATCTTAACAGTATACATTTTCAGTTGCGGAGCAATTGTGGTACCATTGTGTTTTTTATGCAGTTTAAATTTTTTTGGCTACAACCAGTGGATCGTTGTTTGTGGTAGAGACACAGTCGGCCACATGATCTTTCGACTAAAGTCATCGGCACAACCATGTATAGGAAAGCCCCAACGTTTAAGTTTATCGTTTCCATCAACGTGAAATACATCTCCCGGTCCGTTTGACTCTTCTTCGGATCACCTTTTTGCTCCCCATTTCGACTCCTTCAGGATCAACTGCAGCTATAGCTTTCCTTACACCCTCTTTTGATACATTTACACCATACCGTACCGATAAAAATACTGTCATTTGCCTGTAACCCACAAGGGACGTTGCAGTTCTTAACTCGCTAGCCACCATGCTTTTTAAGTTCTTCTCAGAAAAGTTTCGTTGGCAACATAATCCTTCTTTTTCACAAAGGTATTTCAGTTTTCTTAGCGAAAGTTCCCATCCATGATGAGAATTTATTATCGTACAAATGCTTTTATATTTTAGTTTTGGTTTGATGTTGCGATAGTGCTTCACTAACTCTGTGAAAGTCATGGAACAGGCCACTGACTGTTCAAGTACACACTCCATGGCTCGAAAGAAAGGCAATTCGAACAACAATTCGAAAAACAACTGCTGCATGGATAGAGACGCAACAATTTTAAATTAATAGTAATTTACTGAATACGTACAAATTTACACAACTTAGTGTTAAACGCAAAAACGGGTTAGGATTTAAACAAGGGTTGGCGTATGGAGCCCACTCAGGGAAATATAATATCCATAACCGTCAGATAACTGTAAGGGAAACCTACAAATTTAATGTTGGATTAAAGTGTAAAGATAAGTTATCAAAATGAAAAACAACCAAAGTTATTTGGCACTATTTATTCGATCTACAAAATACCCTGAGCTAAATGAAAAATACGTAAACACTATGATATACCACTGAAAGATCAAACATTTGTTGGCAATTATAACGGTTACTCTTTGGAGCAAGATTTCATTGATATAGAAACATATTGTCAAGTTGTAGAGGAAAAAAAAATTGATTCAAGTACATTTATACTATCCTAAATTATTTGCAAAGTTCGTGTTTTCTAGGTTGTCCGTATTTAAATCAGATAGAGATGCTTGGAGCAGAGAAACAGAAATATCATCTGCATGGGCAGAAGGTACCTCGACAATTACTGTGCCACCTATCTTACCAGGATCAATTTTGGCTGACAGAAGTATATGCGGTGTTTGTTTTGGTACGTATGTTGGTAGTTGTCTACGCTGTGAGCAAAATAAAAGTCACACAGCAACTTTGCTGGCAGATCAAACAGATAACGTTATTACAGAGGATACATTTTTAGCATCACCTGATTAAAATGCTGTGACCAATACTGCAGAAACTTACGTAGATGTAAACATAGAAAATTATACTCTTCGTGATTTGAGATTGGGACATTTTTCAAGAAACGCACAAAATCCAGTGAGATATTCACCCTCATTGTCTATTCAACAAGAATAAACTGAGGACAGTTCAGCATTTGGTGATGATGAGGTGAATCGTTTTATGGAAAATTATGAGACAGATAATTTTGATAATGGTACTCCGAAGTTTGAAGAAACAGAAACTGATTCCGTCGCATTTATGCAAAACTTGGGAAGGCTACTTTACCAATTTACCAAAAATAAACACCAAACATATCATCATACAACGAGATTCACAGCGTCTTTGGCGTATATTATACGTCAAAATTTCGATCTTTCGTCCGAAAAACTAGCTATCAGATTTGCAGACGAACACAGTGCTGCTGCAGGTGGACTGCTGCGCGAATTTTACACATTGTCAATGAGACGGGTTACCACTATCCCTTGGGTTATTTCGGAGATGACAAAGGAATCTGTTTCAAATTAATGCCAGATGGTGTATTAAAAATATATTACAAGCTTGGACAGTTAACAGGCGCATCCATTATACATGTTGGAAGAGGCGCATCCATTATACATGTTGGAAGAGGTGCTGAATGTTTTCATTTTCAATGCATTGCATTGCCCTATCCTGATAAAATAACATCAATAAATGATACAGAGTTCAAGTATAAATTGGATAAAATTGAGAGTGGTGAGAATGAAGAGCGGCATGTGGCCAAGGGCGCAGTGCTCTGGTCTGCGAATTAGAGCCCTGGACGTATGATATATTATTGAAAAAAGTATTTCGAGTCTTCTTTTAGATGAAAATTTGTTCGAATTTGCTAATGTGCTCCAAGTGAAAATAAGCGAATTTCGCCTGTTTTACTATATGGGAAAATTTATCGAGGTTATGTATATTTTGTTACTCTCATGATTTATTTGTAATACTTTGCTCGGATATGTTATGTTACAGCAAACAGACTTTTTTGTTTATCTAGTTAAACAATAAATCCATCATTCCTTAAAAATCGAAGCAATCGAACATATGTTTCCAATGATGTTGTGCGTCTATGGGTGCTTGCAAGTGATGCATCCCCATATAACAAATCAATAAATCATGTAAATCCTTATTTTTGAAAACTGGATGATGATCAATTCTCATGACATTTTCAGCGATAGAAATTTTAGCACTATCCACAAGCAACCCTTGATTTAAATAGCCACTTGCTGACGGAATATGAAACAGTAGGAAGAAACAGAAACTGATGCATCCCCATATAACAAATCAATAAATCATGTAAATCCTTATTTTCGAAAACTGGATGATGATCAATTCTCATGACATTTTCAGCGATAGAAATTTTAGCACTATCCACAAGCAACCCTTCATTTAAATAGCCACTTGCTGACGGAATATGAAACAGTAGGTCTGGACGACCTCCTGGTGCGCTTGATGATTGGCGTTCGTTGCTTGATTTCCATGTGATGACAAAATTATTGATTTCCCTCTGTAAAACGAGAATATAACAAAGAAATAAGGTTCACTATAGGTTGGTAATGCGGGATCATATACGAGTGTTGATGTCAGATGTTTGAAATAATTTATCCACCAATTAAGTTTGTACAACTTGAGGCGAGACCAAAATGCTTCTATTCTCTGGTTTCCCGTTAAACGGCCGTACTTAAAACTATCGCTGTTAGCAGTGAAAAATTCTTGTAAATCCGAACAACAAATGTTTTCCGTCCCTCGGTCCATTGTCAGTAAAAGCGGACATACACCATATCTCTTCACGTATTGCAAAAACAAATTTCCGATTACAAGTGGATCATTATTTGTTGTTAAAACAACCAACCATAGTAATTTACGGCTGAAACCATCAATACAACCATGTATTGCTAATCCCCATCTTCTTAATTTGTCATTTTTATCTACATGATATATGTCACAAGGACCTTTGGTATGATATATACGTCGTGAAATCACTTTTCGCAGATCCACCTCCTTCAATATAGTTCGCACAGTCTCTTTAGCAACAATCACGTCATACTTCAATGCTATCAATTCTGTTATTTGCCGGTAACCGAAACTTGAAGATGACACCTGCAACTCGTTTTTTATAATATCTACCAGAATACTGCGAGAAACATTGCTAGTTCGACGTAAGCCCAATCTTGTGCACATTGATTGCAACTTTCTCATTGATGATGACTTGCGATGACGTTTGTTAATCACCATACATATTTCCTAATACTTCAACTTAGGTCGTAGGCTATGATAATACGCCACTAAATCTTCCAATGACACATCGACACCGAGTGGCATAGCATTCATCTTGTACTTAGAGCGAACACGTCTTCACCAGTGAACGGTGGTAACTCTCAGGACCACATCGAATCACATCTCAAGGAAAACCGCGCGGCCGCGTCGTTTACCGCCCTTTTTTATCTTTAAATTAGCGGCAAAATCAGCGGTGAAAGGCGCGGCTGCGTATTTTAGTACCTGTTTTATCTTGGACATTATGCAGACTAGATTTGAAAACTGGCGGTGAAACACGCGGCCGCAAATAATTTCACGCAGTCGCATCTTTATATAGTGGGACTATATTAATTGAAAACAAAAACGTTATAATCAGCCTAGGTAATTGCGCATAAATTTTATTTTTAGTGTTTTAAAGTTTATTTATTATTACGAATATCCAACAGGTGAAAGACTGACATAAGCACCTATTGTTTAAATGTGTAAACAAGAATTTAAAATCAAATAAATCACGGAAAAAAGAAAGAACAGTTCCTTTCATTTTACAAGTTTTTTCTTTTCTCTTAAAAATAAGTTTTTGCTCAAAACGCGTGACTGTGGAAAATAACTTTTGTGTCAAAATTTTAACGCAAGAGAACAAGAGAGAATGGCTTCATCGAGTAAAAGTAAATTAAGTAAAGATAACAAAGCCAGTCAAAAAACAGAAAAATGGAGAAAAAAAATTCGACATGGTTTGACTTCGATGTACACTCTGTGTTAAATGGGAGAAACAGATAAGCAGCCTAAAAATTTTTCTTGTAACTTTACCTGGAACGACATCTGTTAAAAAAGATAGTATTAAATCACATTGTATGTTTGAACTACACAAAGCGGCAATCAAACTTAAAACAAAATGTAAGTTGGGTGCAATCCCATACATGCAGTCTATTATTGAACATGCGCCTATTGGTAAATCGATCAAAAACATGTGTTCATAGGTTGAAAACGCAACTTGCGTGATCTTTAATTCAGCATATTACCTAGCTAAACAAGAAAGAACGTTTTCTGATTTAGCCAAATTGCTAAAACCCCAAGATAAATAGCACAACAGAAAAAGCATATTATCGCAATGATAATTTGATTTTGTCTATTCACTTTTTAAAAAAAAACGGTAAACCAGTTCTTCTCTTCTCCTCTGCATAAAGACTGCCTTCGAAAGGATAATTGATTTTAGAAATCACTGGTTTAAACGTTGACGGTGCTGCCGTGAACACTTGCTATGCTAATGAAAGCTGAATCTCCCTGGCTGCAAGTTATTCATTGTTTCAACCGTTCGGTTAATATTGCTACAACGTATGAGATCTTTCCTTACAAGTGACGCCGCGCTGAATGTCTTTATGTCGATGATAATCCCGTTTTTCACCTACATCAGCACACTTAAAGTTATGTTTAATGCAAGTCAGATGAAAATCTGGATTCAGCTGGTAATCGTGCCAAAAACGTTATGAAGACAAACAAATAGCTACCGAAAATTATCAATGTGGTGAGACGTGATTAATGCATGATGTTTAAAAAGTGCTTATTAAAGGACTTTACCATTGATACTTTCAATAATTATTTTGATGTTCTTCAACATTCTAGAAGAACTAGAAACAATCTGTTTTCCATCAAGTTACCGTGAGTGAAATTGAAAACCGCTAGGCACGGTTTTCTTTTTCGCTGATGGTAGCTTATATAATGCATTGCCTATTGATATTCGCATATTAGACAATTTAAATGATTTTAGAACGGCATTAATTAGACATTTTTCATGATAAGTTATGTTTTTCTGCGCATAGTCATTCATGTGTCATGTAGTTAGCACTCTTCTCACCGTGCTTAGTCTTTTTGTGCATATTCCATATATGTTTCACCAGTTGTTTTTATCCTTATATGTTCTCACTTTATATAATATTCATTTTATTTCATAAAATCTCCGTCGTTCTAATATTGGATAATCGAGCCCAATCTCTACATTCTGGAACCCAGACTACTACACTACCTCTTTCGACTCTTCTCGTAGCGAAGCGAAGACGTTCCTGGAGAAACAACAACATTTAAATTTTTCATTATCAACAATTATCATGATCAACACTGATAATTCGACCGAAAGCATTCATCACGAAACATCAACGCTTGTCGCACCTGAGCGTATTTCAATGCAGGAGGACCGCAGTAACAACAACATATATAAAAGGATGCGATTCGAAGCTGTGCCCGATGAGGCGCTAAACAGCTGGACACTTCCCAACGAAATGTAACCCTATGCTTCAAAGTACAATACCTAACACGGTGCAATCTAACGTACTGAAAACATTAAAGCTAGATAAGTTCTTCAAAGAGCTATTCGAAGACCATCGAAGAAAGCAAGAGATTTATTTTGATTTGATTCTTGAAACAGATTCAGCAAAAGACTGTTAACGTATTTGGATCGCTATGGAGATTATAGCCTTTGATTAAAGAAGTGGTTAATTCTAACAAGGAAGTCCCATCCATCCACTTAGCCTATGGAACAATCCATTATGTTGCTGTGTCAAACATATAACTACATAAGCTATCAAAGGCGTTTATCAGCACTGATAGCTGTTATGTCCGATTCGAAGAAGGCAAAACAAAAGCTTAAAGATCAAGCTGAAAAACTTGAGACAGCTGGCTCTAATTTGTTTGGTCAAGTCCTCCGCAAGCATGCCAATAATCAAAGCAAAGAAGGAGTCAAAGGAAATATATGGTGCACGACGCAACTATCGGGAATACAAAAACAAACGGCCCTTTCAGAAGGGCCCCTCATTTGAAAGTGAAAATGGAGGACGTACCGCAATGGACAGGATAGCCAACTTTCGGCAAAACAGAAGTTACACATCATCATCAACAGCAGGAAGTTTAACAACATCTGCATTCTAGAACTTTCACCCATATCAACAAGGTAAAATTACCTCTCAGAAGGGAACCTTTACTCAACATGTCGACTCCTCAAAATTACCCATTCGATGTACCAAACATTATACCAAGAAATTCACTAGAAATAAAACGGATTTTTGCGACTCAGCAAATTGGAAAACATCCCATAGCAGGAAGACTGCAATATTTTCTAAAAAAATGTAAGCTGATCAGAAACAACCCAGAAATTTTAGAATGGGTGTCGGGATTAAAAATACCTTTTTTAGAGGATCCTTATCACAGGAAACAACCTCATCAAACTCGAATGAGTCTAGATCAGGCCTCTGTAATGAGTATTGAGGTAGAAAGCATGTTGAGAAAAGGAGTCGTGCGAAAAGTTTGCCGCGAAAGAGGGGAGTTTCTGAGTGGTCTGTTTCTAGTACCCCAAAAGGAACAGACCAGTGATAAATTTAAAAAATGTCAATGTATTTATTCCTTACGAGCATTTCAAAATGGAAGGTTTACATCCTGTGAAGGAAATGTTGCAACAAAACAATTACATGTGCAAAATAGATCTGAAAGATGCATATTTCAATATTCAATTGTATCAAGAGTCAAGGAAATACGTTCGGTTTCTTTGGCAAGAAAACATGTACGAGTTCCTATGCCCTTATTTCGGCTTAGGACCTGCTCCTCGAATATCTACACATTATTAAGAATCCCGATTGCCATTTTGAGGCGAATCAACATTCGGATTATAGTTTATTTGGACGATATGCTCTTGATAAACCAAACCGTGGAAGGTGTGAAAATGGCAAGGGACCCACTGATCTATCTGTTGCAACATCTGGGGTTTGTGATAAATATTCCAAAGGCAGTTTTAAGTCTAGTTAAGATAATCGAATTTTTAGGTCTGGAAATAAATTCAAAACAAATGACATTGGCATTGCCTTCCCAAAAGGTTCAAAAATTGATTCAACACTGCAAGGAAGCCATAATAAATCCAAAAATTGTCAGTATTTACAACAGCAGCAAATTTTATCCCTGAAAAGGCTCTGTTCTTTTCAGACTTATGCAACTCTAAATCATAACTCTCTAGAGGAATTGAATTGGTGGGTAAACAACCTTCTACTGAACAATGGGAGAGCACTGAATTCCCCAGTCACAGCTTCTTCTGCAGACAGATGCTACCAAGAAAGGTTGCGGAGCCCACTGCAGGGATCAATATGTTGGGGGCCAATGGTCATTACAAGAGGCACCATATAAATATTTTAGAACTGAAGGCAGTGCAATTAGCCTTGTTGAACAACAAGATGTTCAGGTTGAAAGTAGTCCACGTACAGATGGACAACATGGGCTTTCCGGAATTTTTAGGATCACAGCGAAATTTTTCTTTCTTTCTGATATCCCATAGTATTTCCGACTGTTTCAATAAAGTCGTATTTATGAATCTATTTTTGCATATTACTTATTTTAGGGCTAATAAAAGTGACCCTAAATTATTCAATTAGTCAAAAGATGGGCGAAGGAGAAGTAGAAGACCAAGAACAAGAACGTATTGAACTTCGAAACATGGAGCCATACAAGCAAAAAACGTACTTGGTGTACGAAAAATGTATTAAAGAGCTGATTAAGTATTGCAAAAAGTGTGATTCTATCATAAACAGTGAAAGCATCAGCGAAGTTAAGAATACTGGCAGTCAGCTAACGTACAACATACAGTGTGTAAAAGGTTAAGTAAAACATTTATTATTCGGTTCTGAAAAATCGCCTGTAGCTCCCTCCTAGGTTCTGATTTAGTTTAATTGTTGAATTTTAGGTTGTAACTACAGCTGGTTTGGTCAACCAAAACTAAATTGTACCAAGGGAGCTGGTAATCTACACTTGACCGCTGCTATTGAACTAGCTGGGATAACATTTGCAAACATTTTAAACTTGCAACTCATTTCCCAAACCATATACCACGAGCATCGTGGCAACTTTATTTACCCAGAGGTAGATCATGCTTGGTGAAAAGAAAAACAGATACTGCCAGGCGAAATTACAAATGAAAATCGACAGCTAGAACTTGCTGTTGACGGTCAGTGTGATACACCTGGTTAAACGCCACCTACAGCACTGTATCGGCGATGGACTGCCAGACAAACAAGGTGTCGATGGATAACACTACAGCAATGGCATATGTACTAAAATGAGTGGCATACACTCATCATCTTGCAATGAATTGGCTATACAAATCTGGCAATGATCAATTGATAGAGATAAATGACTTTCGGCTAATTATATCCCTAGGGTTGAAAACATAATAGCTGATTTTATATCCAGGAAATTCGAAGATAACATAGAATGGGCTCTAAATCCAAGCATTTTTAACACAGTCTGTCAGTATTTTGGCTGCCCCTCCGTAGATTTTATTTGCTGCACGCGCAAATGCAAAGTGATCATATTTTTCTTATAGGCCTGACCCAAATGTAATTGCTGTGGATGCATTTTCTCAATGTTGGTCCAAATTAAACGTTTACGCCTACCCTACATTTAATTTGATTGGTAGAGGATTAGCAAAGATTTCCAAGGAAAAGGCTACTGGAATATTGGTTGTGCCCTTTTGGGCTACGCAGCCATGTTTTTTAGGTTATAGGCACCACCTTTGTTGTTCTCATCTTTCCATAGGCTTCTCCTCTTTCCATAGGCTCCTCATCTTACCAGGATCAGAGAAAATGCACCAATTTCACAAACACTTGGTGTCATACTGCCAACATGGTGCATACCAAGTGGCCAACTTGGTATGCACACCATGAACAATCAGAACACACTTTTGTAAATATTGAGATAGAGAAGATTACGCTTTGAATACAAAACCAGGCAAGATAAACATCACCGCATTTCAAACAGAAGACAAAATCAAAAGATACAATCGACTCATGTTCGGCGCCAATTCAGCATCAGAAGAGCTTCAACATGCCTTGCGTACTGATTGTGAGATAACAAAACAGCAAGCTATAATGATGGAACTAGTCTACTGACTCTTTCGTTTTTGAATTGTAGAGGTTACACCCTCTAGAGATCTATATTCAGTGCAAGATCTCCCTTTTTATAAGGATAGTCTGCAGAATCAAGGTAATTGAACTAAAGACCCTCTATATACATTACATCACAAACACCTACTGACAGTTACAAAGTGCTATACAACATAAAAAGAAACAAATATATATAAATATAAAACTATAAATAAGAGAAGACAACCACCCATGCGCCAGGACTTGTGAACCTGGCAGTAGCTTTCCACATGTGTTATCGGATCCCAACACTTAGCCTTACACAGTTGATTGACGCTCGGGACCAGCCTGAAGTTACCGGGGTAAAATGCGTGGGCGTAAATCCACGAAGACCTGAAAAAGAAATTTCAAACCCCCTTGGAAAACTTCTTATAACAATAACTGTGGGTACATCAGGATCGTTCACCCTGTAGACAAAGTGAGCAAACTTGGCCTCCCTAATGGACTGGGGTTAAAAGTGGGGCCGTCACACCCAAAGACAAGACAGATTGTCAAACCCCCTTGCTTAGCTCCTTTTATTTACTCTGTAAGAGAGTGGGGAGTGAGCAAACTCCTGAATTACGGTAGACTGCCGGTGAAAATAACAGCCGGGGTAATAAAACCGCTAGGAAAAGAAATCCTCCCCCTTTTGCAAAGCAAAACTTGCGTTTTCACAGCTTGAGAAAGAACAACACATACACTGTTGTTATTTATATCAGACGGCTTAACCTTAACTACTGCCCTGTCATCGCATTTCAACCACTCGTCTACATTCCGATCTTTAATAAATGCCCAATAATGAACTGCTGCTAGTGTGCCTGAATGATTAATAGTTGCCACTAGTTTGTATTTGTTGGTAAAAGATACATCATCTGCAGGATGTGAAGGTATCTCCAATATGTTGCCGGAGTGAGAGATACAATTAACAAATTGGTTGTTTTTCACTGATCTTCCCTCGAGACAGGTAAATCTTTTTAGTTGGAGAATCAACAAATCTCCACACTGGCTAAAAACTGTCTCTCTTGTACTATCCTGGAGGGAAGAACACTGTGGACAAAGCCACATGTCATTGCCAGTCAGCTGTTCGGGTTGGAAAAACAAGTGAAAGGAGTTTGCATCCCTGCTAGATGAAAAGAGACACGAATTGCATGACATGGTCGCTGTTAAAATATTAGTAATGCTATTGTTTGCAATAACCGACGGTCCTGTTAATTCATCCAAGATGTGTAAAAGGATCTCTGGAACGTCCTGTTGGGTGTTAATATTAAAGGGAGCGTCCCTAATGCTTGACATCCTACACTGCAAAGCTCTGAGAAAGTTGGACGGGTCTACAGCAGAGCGTGATTTATACAGCAGAGACAAGTTCAGTAAAACTGACTTGGAGAGAGGAGAAACATAAGAGGACTCGGATGCACATTGTGACCAAAGTGTAGGAGTTACAGTTAAAGCTTGCAAAATAGAATTGGCGTAGCACGGTTACCTTTATTTATAAGTCCTGCATGTAAAGTTATTGATGCAGTCTTGTGGGTAGGCAAATCTGGGAAAGGCTTTTCAGATGGGTTGCTCTTACAGTAAGTTCGGTTTTGTTTCTGTGGCAAGGTTTTTGTTTTTGGCATTTGAGAATCGGGCCCCGTTGGTGTGGAGGATATGGAGATAAGTCCATCTTGATTCCATTCACTTGAATTTCTTGCAATCCAAATACAAAAAGTGGATTTCATACATACATCAGCAAGGTTACGCGCAGCTCGGAAAGTTTTGTTGTTGTTCAACCCTAATCTTTTTAAACACAGTGACACTGATCGGGAGCAATAACCTCGAGCACCTACTTCAATTGCGAGAATATCTACATTCCATCCGTTCTGTTTAATAATTTCAACTAAGGGTGAATACTTCGAAAGCTTCTTTAAATGCCATATTTCCATATTTTCCTCACATGGACAGGTAAGCTCTATCAAAATTACACGTTTACTGTTGTTAGAGTACATGACAAGATCTGGTCTAAGTGATGTTATTGCGATATGACCAGGGAAAACGAATCCACCTTTTAAGTCAGAAAGAAGCAACCAATCGGAGGCAAGATGTAAGAGACCTGTGGGCTTAGACTTTTTACTAGGAGGACGAGCACCTGCTTTAACAAATTTGGTGTTATTTACTTGCTTTACCGGGGAAGAGATAAAAGTAGTAAACTCAGTAAGAAGCTCTAAAAGTAGACGCAAAACAGAATCGTGGCGAAATGTAAACCGACCCTGTGAAAGGGCAGTTTTGTAGCCACCTAAGACGTGGGCTGTGGTGCACACTTGCTTACCGCATAAGAAACAGGAGGATTCAGTGCACAAACGTCACCTCTTCAAATTACTTGGTGATGGGAGAACATCGTAAGTGGAGCCTAAACAAAAAGCAAGCAAGTTTGGGCGCATGCCCAGCAAGGATTTCCAGGAAAGATCGTTCTTAATGTAATTCGCCCATCTGGTCCAGTACCCTTGCACTTGTAACTGCATAGCCTTACTTATATGGTCTTCTGCATCGATGTCTCTAGCAGTTTCTGTTACCAATCTTCTGTGAGGGTAACATCCCTTGAATGTGGGTACTTTAGGGTTGGGATGCATACTTAGGCCACTTTTACCATGTTGAGTTGAACCTATCATGGATCTAACCCTCATTTCAGCTTCAGCCGTCCTAACTGTGCCCAATACACTCCATTTACCCACCTTTAATATTGGCAAGCCTGCTGAAACCAATGGGTCCTTCGAATCTCTTAGGAGCAAGTGTCCACTGATTTTAGATGACTTTAGTATGGAAGTTAGGCTTTTTATCGGTAACGGACAGGGTGTACATGACGCGTATAAACACAAATTGGTGGTCGAATGATGCAGACGAAGCCACTTTCTTATAAAAGATGATACCTTTTGCTCAAGAGTACTGGCGCACGAAATTGAGACTTCATAAATCAGCAAAGGCCATTGGATACGCGGGATTAGAAGGTGTTGTAAAATCCACAACTTTTGGGGACTTTTGTAAACTGACTTATATATAGTGGAAAGGCCTACAGATAATTTCTCCTGAAGCTCGTCAATAGCTTTCCTAAAAAGCGTACTGGCATGGAGTGGATAGATGGTATATAGGAAGAGAAGTTTGTAGGGTTTGCTGGCTTTTAGACAGTGAAAGGTGTAGAATTCAGAGACTTGCCTTTTATAATAACAATACTTCGCGACTTCTGGGTTCGGAAGTCCATACCAGCCCATTTGAGTGCGCTAGCACATCTGTCTAATAGCTTTTGAGTACCCGAAACAGATGAAGACATAAGGTTAATATCGTCCATGAAAGCTCTCATTAGGGGAAGTGCCACCTTTCTTGATGTGATAAATCCTGGAACGGAAGCCAATAAGGTATATTCAAGAATAATATTGATGCCAGCTAAAAAGAGGCCAATGGATAGCGTACAACCAGCAAATATGCCTCGCATGTGTTTATGCCAAGAACTTGGTGCAAATTCAGAAAATAATTTACTGTAGATACCAATGTAGTAGTTTCTAAAAGGAGTCGCAAACATTGCTGATGACATCATCGTTTTCGGAACAATTTAAAAGCCGTTCTAGATAGATTAAAAGCTAAGGGTTTAACTTTAAACTTACAAAAATGTATTTTTTCGAAAGAAAACATTGAATTTTACGGCTTTATTTTTAATGCGAATGGCATGAAGCCTGGTCCCTCTAAGGTAGATTCCCTTCAAAACTTAAAAAGACCCGAGGATCAAAAATCCGTACGCAGCTTTCTTGGATTATGCAACTACCTGAAACGTTTTATTCCAAACTTTAGCACAAAAACTCACCCGTTAAGAAAATTGCTCAAACAACACGCCAAATTTATTTGGACCAAAGACTGCAAAGGCTCATTCCAGGCTCTCAAAAGCGCCATCAAACCGACTTGTGTGTAACTTATTTCGATAACGAAAAATAAACTATTATTTATTGCGATACAAGCAAAGTGGGAGTTTCAGCAATTTTATTACAAAAAACGCCTGGGCACAAAGATGCTAAAGTTATCAGCTATTCATCAAGATCACTCACGGAAACAGAATAAAAGTATTTGCAAATGTAGCGCGAATGTCTCAGTATCGAATATGCATGTGAACGCAATCACCTTTACCTGCTGGAGAGAAAATTCGTTATCTACAACAATCATAAACCGATTGTAACCTTACTGCAAAAACTGCTGCCCACTCTACCACTACGCATCGAAAACATGCTTCTGAGTATCCAAGGTTACCATTTCGATTTAAAATACTTCAAGAGCGAAGACAACATCTCTGATTATTGTAGCCGTCACCCTGTCTCGAAAAGTCATCCGTCCAAAAAGAATGAGAGATACGTAAACTTTATGTCCGACATATCCACACCCAACGCGATCACTCTGGATCTAATAAAAACCGAAACCGAGAAAGACGAATTCTTGTCATGCCTGATGAACTTAATTTTAGAAGGTAACTGGCATATTTTAAACGCAATTGAGAAACATCCACATCTTAAAAACGTCAACTCCACCCACCTGAAGTTGTTTAGCAAATTCAAACAAGAACTGACAGTCACCGCTGACCGAAAGGTTATAGAATGAAAGTTACAAAGTGCACGCACAATGATAAACTCGACCAGTTAAGTCTTAAAATTTAAATTCTAGAGGTTTTGCTCCTCTTAAGAATATGCTCATATAAAAGAACACAATTCTTCCTTTTTCCAAGGAGATAATTGGCACAAAAATTGAACAAACAAACAGGGAGAGCAGGACAGGACTTCTGTAAAGGGTACAAGGAATTCGACTTATAGAACCAAGGTACCCGAAATGTCTAGCTGAGTCACCTCAAAAGAGGTCTGCAAACAGTCTTCAGCAGGAACTAGACATTTCTTTCATCCATAACTTTTCATCTGTCCTACTCTGTACAATCTTGTGTGACTGGCATAAGAAGTAGAGTCGTCACTCTCCAAAGATAAGACCAGTGCAGTCATACCCGCTTGTTGACATAATTTTTATTTTGGTTTTGGTTTTGTTTCGACTGGGGTAATAAGTGGAGACGTCACTCTCCAAAGATAAGACCTGGTACAGTCAAACCCCCTTGCTGGTGTAATTTTTATTTTGTTTTTCGCTTTTATTTTGACTGGGGTAAAAAGTGGAGTCGTCACTCTCCAAAGACAAGACTACAAAAAAATAAATAATAATAGTCAAACCCCCTTGCTGACATAAACCGGAAGTTGTGGTGTTGACTGCAATTTACCTAAACTCTTCAAGGAAAAGGATGTAAGGTTGTACACCATTTAGCAAGCTTTTTTTGCAAGGGACCACTGCTCTGTCGTTGCAATGAAACCACTTACCATGCACTTGGTTATAAGCAACAGTAGTGTAATGGCCATTGTTCAAATTTCCAGAGTGGTTAATTACAGCCCCTAAGTTGTAGTGCTTGCGACAAGAGACTTCACTTTCTACAGTGATAGGTATAGAAAGGGTGCCCGGGTAAGATGTGACAGGAGAACAAACCTTAGACACAAGACCTTTGTTATAGGCAAAGCGCTTTAATTGCAGAATCAAGAGTGAACTGCACTCTGCGACCTCTTTTTCAACTGTTGCAGTTTGCTAACTATTACAGTAGTGACAGAAGTACGAGTTAACGCCTGACAATTCTTTGCTCTCCAAAAAGTTATCTACTGACGATTGTACAGTCGATATCAAGGGCAGTTGAAGAAATACTCATGGTGACCACAGAAAATTAAAATCAAAATTCCAGGACTTTCCAGGACATTTTTGCGGAGAGTAGCGAAGCCCATTTCCTCATTAATTAGGCAAATATAAGTCGGGTGGAGGGTGTATAGGATTTTCGCCCCCACTATACATCAAAATCATTGAATTTTCGTGCCACTTTTTTTGGACTGGGTTGCCCAGTACTTTAATCCCGTCATTCTCCTATATAAATGCTTAATTAAGCGAGACAAGGTGTTTTTTTATTGACACAGCGAGGGAGTGCTTTTGTTTTTTTAAAGATGGCCTAGCGTAATTTGTATATTGTATATAAAAGTCATTTGTAAGAAACGAAGAAAGGGTATGTTTAACTAGTATATCACTATTTTTTTATATGTATTGAGCCCTTGCTTATTCTTACTCACACCTATAAGGCTAGCTAACATAAAACTACTGACTGAGCTGAAATAATAATAGAACTTAGATAGCATATAGCTAGCTAGCTAGCTTTTTTAAGACTTTAGCTGGCATAAAATACAGCAAACATATAAACATATAGCTAGCATAAAGAACTAGCTACAAAGCTAGCATAAAATTAACTACTTTGCTGGGATAAAACTACCAATTTAGCTAGCATAAAACAGCTATTTTAACTAGCATAAAATCAGCTAAGCTAGCTAGCATAAAAAAATTCAGATTTTTTAGCTAGCTAGCTATAATTCTACTTTGATTAAGGAATATAGTTACAATTGTTCACAAAATATGTTGGCTCTGACAATTTTAGACCAAAAACCAAGAACCGAAAAGTTTAGCAAGGCGAGTAAAAGAACATAGCTATATATACATATTCTGCTGATAGCTTGTACTTTCCGTCCCTACTTATGATAAATGTGTATATAGAGGTTGATGCGGTCACATGTAATCGTTTACGCTGCTGAGCCACAAGGGGTACTTTTTAACACTGAGGGGGAGTTGAGAGCCATATTTTTGTGGATGCTTGTAGCTATATTGTAGGCACGTCAGGAAATCAACTTTTTTAACCCTGACGCTGAGCATACTCCAATGCGGCTCAAGTTACAGAAACAGAAATTGTTTCAATATATATATATATCGGGAAATTTTTCAACATCAACATTTGTTATTACCGAGGCTTTTTAAATTCTAAAAAGCGGTTCTCGTGCAATCGTCAACGTGTTTTGAAAATCTTCAAGTACATATATTCATTATATATTTGTTATTTAATTTCCTGATATGTATACAAATAATGTCACGATACTTTCCGTTTTTGTAACTTGACCTGAACTTTACACCAATGCTGGATATCATGTTTAAGTCCAGCTCTAGCTAGGTACCAAGCTAGCCTAATTTATTGCTATACTTTTGAAGTTTCTGTTCAGTTTGGAATAAGAGCTTTTTATTCTACTGTCATGAAAACTTGTTGTACAAAATAAACATATATATACTGCTGTTTTATCTGGACTGGGTAACAAAGGGCTGTTTCCACTGTTTATTTTCAAACCGAGGTTGCAATATAGTTTTTTTAGAAAATGTATACGCCTATCTGAAGTCATGATTAATTTTTGATCTTTCACAGGAACTTTTCCAATAAAATCTTGCAGGATTGTTTTTGCTCTAAGAGGGTTAAAACAAGTTATAATCTGTGTTTTTATTTCTAAATGTTATATACAAAAACTTTTCCACAAAATAAAAATGCTGAGTGATTTTTTTAGCTGCATAGGGTAACAGGCTGTTTACTGTCTGTTTATTTGAACCGAAGTTAGGATAGTTTTTTGGAAATGGGTATTATGCCGAAACGTATGTGCGACACAGTATACCTGTACTAATCACTCAGCCCAGTGTTAACGACAAGCTGTTACCTGTGTTTCTATTTAATTGAATTGAATTGAATTTTTTATTTCAGTGATATAGATACAGATAATATATAGTTACAGTTTTTAAATATGGAGACCGTCAAATAGCTGTATTAGCTAATCGGGTGAGGCCACCAGTGAGAAAAAACCTACATATAAAAAGTGATATAAATATATATATATATATGATGACAAATAGTAGATATTAACTCAGATTGAGCTCGGTTTAGTTTGAGAAAAAGTGACTAATCAGGACCATTCTTGTAGCTTTCTAGAAAGAAGAGTTTACATTTTGATTTAATTTGACCAGAGCTTAAAGAGGCCAAGTCATGTCTAAAAAAATGTTGCTGGAACCTATCACCTCTGTACTGATAGAGTACAGAGGTGATAGTGTCTAAGTATAGACAGCATACCATTAGCCTTATTTAATTTAGAAGCTATAGAATTAGTGTGAGGGATCCATGTAAGATGGTGATCTAGTAGGACACCTAAATATCTAACAGTGTCAACAAATTGAAGTACTTTCCCATTTAGTTTTAACTTTAAGTTATAGTTTATGCATTTGTTAGGATGTTTAAAAAGAATGGCTTCAGTTTTAGCGAGGTTAAGAGAGGTTTTATTGGAATTTAACCACTTGAAAAGGAATTTCAGATCAATGTTAACATGTTTTCTAATTTTTTTTAGATCATGACTGGAACAGAGAAGACTAGTATCGTCAGCAAAATAGAATAATTCTGAGTAGATAATAGAATTAGTTAAATCGTTAATGTAGATTAAAAACAAGGGTCCAAGAATTGAACCCTGAGGTACACCATATTTTAACTTAATTGACGAAGAAGGAAGTTTGAAATTTTGACCGATTGCAAGCGTTTAGAGAGAAACGATTCGAATTAAGAGTTACTTAAGCCCCTTACACCGTAGTGATTAAGTTTATCTAAAAGGATTCGGTGGTCGACTGTATCAAAGGCCTTTTGAAAATCTATAAAGATGCCACAAGAAAAATTGCCTTGATCAAGGTTTCTATTGATGTTTTCATAAGACTAATAAGGGCATGAATGGTAGAATGCTTGGTTTAACAGATGTTGCGCTAATTTTTTGAAATGGTATTAAACCTATATGGATGTGCAACATTGTTTACCTGTACTAAGTGCTCACCCTGGATTAAAATTCATTTTTTCAGTTTTGCAGGGAACATTTTGAGAAAATTTGCTGTGATGGGCACAACATGTAGACTGTATTTTTGTAGGCAAGTTATTTTTTGGAAAATCTATTACACCCGAAACACCTTAAATGTTGTGTGTGTTTCACTCGATTTACAATATACTGCATACCTGTACTAAGGCGCTCCACCTGAATGTGTGGTACAGTTTACAATTTGTATTAATTGTTCCACCAGGCGTTTTACGCCAGGTAACACAGTTACTTGTGGCTTGACCAGCATTTCTCAAAAGGTTAATTAGCTAAACTGGGTGCTGTAAATTCCTAAGTGTATATAATATTCACCTGTAAAGTTTCGTATATATTTATATTTATGCCCTGCTGGTCTAATGGCTATGACACTCATGCAAATGAGAGATTCAGGTTCAAATCCTGGAAAGGGCTAGGAAAAACATAATTATCTTGCACCTACAACAACCAGGTATTCATAAGTATATGATTTTAGCTATATTGAGTATAATAGGTAATCTTTGAGTCGTAGAGGGGGGAGTTGCATACATTCATCACTTTAATTTAGAGAGCCCAAAGATGCTTTGTTTTTGTAATAGATCTATCACTTTTTGTTAAAAAGTTTTGTGTTGATGAACCTGGTAGGCACAAGAAACCAAATACTTTAATTACTAAAAAATATTGCTTTTCTCGTTGACTTCTCTAATCATTTCTCTACCTTAACTTTTTAATGTTGTTAGAGTTAGTAAAAATCCATATTCTCAAATTCATTTGAACCAATTAACTTTTAATCTCAAATTTATCAATATATACATGATTTTTTTGTCACTATTGTTTAAATTCTTGTATTGGCACATAATTCTGCTAAGATGATTCACTCTATATTGACCTTGTAACAAATTTAATGCCTTTTTTTTAGGTATTGAAATTGAACTGTTTGTACCTCAATATGTTCTCTACTCCTAGACTGTTATGATACAAAGGTTAGACATATTGAGTATACGTAATCTTTGAGTTGTATGGGAGAAGAGTTGTATGGGAGAAGAGTTTCTATTAGGGTGGCTGCCCCTACCCTGCCGTTCCTTTGCCTTGCCAGCACTTACGTGCCCTTGCCTACCCTTCCTATGCTTTTTCTGGAGCCTGCCTACCCTTCCTATGCCTTTTCTGGTGTCTGCCTAACTATGCCCTTGCCTGTGCCCCCATGCCTTGCCTACCCCTGCCTTGCTGATTCCTCTTCCTGTTTCCTTGCCTACCTTTGCCGTGCCCTTTCCTCGCCGTACTTAATGCCTTTGCCTTGGCAACCTCTCCGCAACACTTTCTATATTGATTTCTAAATTTTCCAGGACAAAATTGTTCGAGATTCCGGGAATTTCAGGAGTTGAGAAAAACATTTACTAAATGGGAAACAAAATCTAAAGAGCCGCTACACCAACGATTCAAAAAGAAATATTCTTAGCAACCAATGGTGGAATAAATTTGGCACTCTGGCAATATTAACAAATCAAAAAACATAGAACTTCCAAACAGTAGCAACTATTTACATATCAGAGGAGAGCTTTCTGGAACATAAAGGACATTACAAACTATCCAGAAAAAAACCTGGAACACTTCCAGTTAATCAAATTAAATAAAAGTAACAAAACAACTTGATCCAAATTAAATAATGAAAAAAATCGTTAGATGGTCTTATCATTTTATTAATTTGATAATGGCACAACACAGTTTGTATAGAAGATCTGTTAAAAAAATTTTAAAATAGATAAAACGGTTGAAATATTTAAAATCTGAAACTCATTAACTCTTTGGAACACAACTGACTTTGGGAAACATAGTATCTGAACTTAATCTGAGAACATAACCTCTGAAATAATATTCTAAAACAAATTGGAAAAGAACAAAATTGACTTTATTTTTAAAAGTCAATGGTTAATGGTATCTCAAAAAAAAAACATAATTAAAACTTTATCTCGACTAATAAACCTAACATAATGAACTTTACAAACTTAATGTGATTGAGGCTCATTTCACTTTATAGAAAGAAAACATAAAAAGATCTATCGAAAGGAATTTCAGTACTAGAAAGAGCACCCAACTTCAAGTAGTGGATGGTAAATTTGGATAGTAACTATAAGAAATTAGATGCAACAAAAATTCTAAATGCAAAAAAATTTAAAGTATTTGTCTAAGTTATAGATTCTTTGCGAAGTACAAGTGACTTAGCCATTTCATCCAATTCTTTAATCTCGTCCCTCTTTAAATTAGCCAGTTTTCTTAGATCATTTGATCGAGTCAAGAGTTTCATGTCTTTTCTCTGTTCTGCATCTAATGACAATTTGTCAGCATCTATAAGGAGCTCATTGATATTTTCTTGCAAACGTTGTACCTTCCTTTTTACATCTAACTCAGTGTTAATGATTTTTCACTTCAACTCTTTTTCACTTGCTTTTTTCTGCTTGCTAACATCAGCTTGGTATTGCTCATATCTAGTTCTGGCACTCCGAACAGATTTTAACAAATTTGTGGTAATTGTTAAATCTTTCGATGTCGTTTTCTTTGAAGTCATATGATCATGGACCAGTCGCAAGGAGATCAAATAATTTTCAGATTGGTTTATACTGATGAATTCCTTGTTTGCATTGAAACCACGCTCAATTGCAGATTGGCCATGACTGAGACAGAACATCAAGATGCAAACTTTATACAACGATTGGAACTTCTTCTCCGCAAGATAATGCAAGAAGAACTTATCAACTCTTTGGTTAAACATATCAAACCCATTGAACTCTGCTCGGTATTTTGGCACAATGTCATCAATCATCATACCATACTGTTCTTTGACTTCGTCACCAAGCTTCGATGATATTTGTTGTAAGAAACCAGTTTTTCAAGAATCTTATTAAATGTCTCATTTTGCGAGGAAACTCCTAAAATGTTAGGATTTATACAGGATGAACAACGAACAATCAAATGCCGCAATGGACACTTCTCCATCATGGGGCTTGTCAGGGAGGATAGAAATGTATAAACACTGTCATAGAACTTCTCCGTGGTGCTTTCTTTAAACTGTTTGCTCTTGCGGTACTCGGAAATGTACATTTTCGCAGCCATACCAACATCAATGAAATCGTAAGGCTTGTATATGTTTCTATCAGAAGTGTCAATTCTTAACAATTTTAAAGTTGTGTCAGCTTTTTGCACAGCCGAGCTTAAAATAAACATTTTAATCAAAGAAGTGATGATTTCTTTTAACACTAACGGTACCATTGGCTGATCAATTTGAAAGCCTCTGAGGAACTTGTTTAATTTCGCAGCAATGAATTCTACAAATTTGAATTTAGCGTGCATTAAAGGATCATTTATAGATTCTTTCAATAGCTGAAATGATTTACCTTGTGGTTGGCGAGATTTTGATAGACCACTTAGATACTTGAGGAATCTGACAAACCCATTTCAAATCAGCTCTGCACGATTTGCACAATTCTCATTGGTAAATGTTTGATTCAGATATGCTCTCATATTTTTCCCGGCGTGCAGGGGATTCATCTAACAGCTTCCAAATTGCATTTAAAATCTTGCCTATTTTCCAATCAGTGCTTTTAACACCCGCCTTCATACTACCATGGATAATAGTATGAAGACCACATGTGCCAATGTTAACAAGAGGTGGAAGCTCAGCTGTAACTCTTTTTTCATTTATTAGTTCAAGAAACTTAAGGTTAACATTAGGACCATCAGATGAAATTTGCAAAAGGTGGTTATGATTAAGATTTTTAATTCCTTCAAAAAATGTTTCATATATCTGTTGAGCATTAGCTCCATCAAGAAATTGGGAATCCAGGTATCTAGTTTCGGCAAGCTTCGTTTCGGTGTTCCAATATCTAATCAATATATCCATTTGACCTCTCTGGAGTTTCTTATTCAAACTTTCATCGAACGACACGGTAAAATATGGAGATTTTCCAATATCGTCCATCAAAGTAGCTTTAAAGTATGGAGCTAGGCCATGTGATATAATGTATCCGCATTTTGTTCGGGATAATTGAAACCTTTGAGCAATCTGACTATCAAAAAACATTACTTTGAACAGATCAATAACGCCATCACAGGACCTTTGTGAAAACTTTGATCTAATGTGTTTGTTGTGTTAAAAAAATGCGAGGTAACTGAAGTTGAGGAACCGGGAGCTCTTTCTCTATGCTTTTTACTTTTCAAATGACTTTTTTAAGCCGGTTCCCCCATATTCGAAATGTCAAATTCCTTTTGGCAAAACTTACATAGTACACTGTACTCCGATTTTGCTTTGCGTAACCATCCACTATATTGTGTATTTGAAAGCCAAGATTCACAAAATTTTGTTTTTCTTGGCATTCTTACCAAAGAAAAGATAAAAAACTTTTAATATGTGTTAGTATTCTAAAAAAAAAGCTAAATACAGATACCAACAACAAGTTTTGAAAAAGATGTTAAATAAGAGGAGTTAAAATAACACAGAATGGAATTATAATATAATAATGTGCAAGGTGAAACATTATATAGCTAAAAGATACAAAGCTGCAGAAATATAGGATTGGAGGTCAACAGGGAAATATAATTACTACTTCAATGTTGACGAGTAATCCATGGTTTTAATCATGAGTTTAAGAAGCCTCTAGATATTTTAGTTTTTGGATATAAATATCTGGATTTAAAAATAGTATATTCTTCCAGGACAATTCCAGGACATCCTCAATATTTTGTAAAAATTCCAGGAATTTCCAGGACTATCCAGGACAAACAATTTTTTCCAGGAATTTCCAGGACCGTGGTCACCATGAATACTAAAGGGCTCCCGTATTGTACTACCCGCTTCTTTACACAAAGTCTAAGTTATGCTCGATCACTCCGGGCACCAGGGTTTAACCAAAACTAAAGCCCTAATGCGATCAAAAGTATACTTTAGAGGTATGGACGAACTTATCGAAACGAGAATAACAAACTGCGTAGCATGCCAAGCAACAACATCAAACAGGAAATACGAGCCCGTAAAACCAACACCCTGGGGGACCCTTGGCATACCGTACACGTGGACTTTCTAGGTCCACTTCCCAACGGATACTACATTTTAGTCTTTATGGATTGGAAATCGAAATTCCCAGAAATCGCGTTTCTAAAAAGCACCAATTCTGCAGCCGTTATTAAACTGTTCGAAAGAACATTTAGCCTATTTACCCGAACAAACTAGTTAGTGACAACGGACCACCATTCAAATCTTTCGAAATCCGTAAATGCATGAAAGAAAAAGGAATTACGGATCGCAGGATCACACCATAGTGGCCTCAAGCCAATGGTCAGGCCGAACGCTTCATGGGACCACTGGAAAACAGTCTCAGAAAAGCCTCCATTGAAAACCGAGATTGGAAAATCGTATGCTACAGCTTCCTGCTATCTTATCGTACTACACCTCACAGTACATCCAATGTCGCTCCGCCGGACCTGATGTTCAATCGTAAAATCAAAACGACTTTACCTGACTGGACAAATCACGTTGACGTAAACACAGATTTAGCTACTGACCAATGTCCATAAATCGCAACGCATGTTTAACGACGGTACACCAACGAGGCGGGAAAACACCTTCAAAATCGGCGACCAGGTACTAGTACGACTGCTTTACCGAAATATATTTAGCACAAAATTTGATCCGCATCCATACATCATCATACAAAAAAACCACTCCATGATCACCGCAACCGCTGCCGACAACGCTCATACTATCACACGAAATAGCATACGCTTTAAACCATTGCCCAAAACGGCACCACTACCACATTTCCAACAAAGAGGAGCAGATATTGAGGAAGAAGACGGAAACAATGAAGAAGAACAACCAAGAGGACGCAGCCACACAAACGAACCCGCCGTCATCCCACGCCCTCGAAAACAATACCCTAGGAGACGCGTGAGACCCAGAGAACAATGGAGAAAATACTAGCAGTAGATTTAGTTAACAGAATTGCACATGACATATAAATGAAGAAAAGGGGGAGATGTCATATTGCCAACCTGGTGCATACCAAGTGGCCAACTTGGTATGCGCACCATGAACAATAAGAACACACTTTTGTAAATATTGAGATAGAGAAAATTACACTTTGAATACAAAACTTGGTGATGATGGCAGCCCCTTTATCAGGCATGCGATCCAAAGTCTTTGAGTTCTAGATGCAGGTGCCGACATCATCAAGGCTTCTTGGAGGACTGGAACACAAAAGCAATACTCAACTCCTGTGCGACGATGGATCCAGTATTGTTCTGGACGGGAAATTAATCCCATCATCATTGGCATGTTTTAGTAGTCTTTCAGACCACCCTTTAATAAGTAGATTTGTCAAGGGTGTGTTTAATTTGCCACCGAGTACTCCTCGCTACATGATTAGCAGGACAAAGAATACACAGCGTTCATAGCATTATGACTACACATATGGACTTTTGTTGAGACACCCTAATTTGTCATATACCATCCTTAAATCTACAAGGCCCAGCAATCTTGAGCGCGCCCTTACTTATAAAAAAGAAAATAATTTACAAAGAGGTGGCTACCCACCGCAATGATGAACTCAACCTGTTAGGTCTTTAGAAACAAGCTAGAGGTTGTACTCCTCTAGAGAAAATGCCTCTAAAACCATAATTCTCCCTTTTTCAAGGAATTAATTAAAAAAAAAAAAAAAATAACAACACATTTGAAAATATGAACAGAACTTCAACCAAGGGCAAGTAGGTTTCGACCCATATTTTTTAACCTAAGTACCCTGGATGTCTAGCTGGGTCACCTCGAAGAGGTCCGCGGACGGTCATCAGCAGAAACTAGACATCTCTATCTTCCTAAAGTAAACTTTAACCGTTTTCTGTTCAACTTTGCTATTCTATGTATTTAACTCAGGTAAAAAGTGGAGTCGTTACTCTCCAAAGACAAGATCATGTATGATCAAACCCCCTTGCTAAATTAATTTTTATTTGATTTTGTTTTTATTTTTGACTGGGGTAATAAGTGGAGTCGGCACTCTCAAAAGACAAGACCAAGTTTGATCAAACCCTCTTGCTAACTTAATTTTTATTTGATTTTGTTTTTATTTTTGACTGGGATAATAAGTGGAGTCGTCACTCTCCAAAGACAAGACTGAGTTCAGTCAACCCCCCTTGCTGACTCATTCTAGTTAAACTACTCTTACCTCAGCTCTTCTAAAAAGAAAACATATGACTCGTGACTGTTAATAAGGCGGTCATCACAGAAAATTACTGCTCTATCGTTGCAATGCATCCACCTGTGAGATATGATTTTTCATACCACGCAAAAATTGGGAGGGGTCAACTGGACTTCTAGAAACAACCAAACTTTGAAGAACACCTACAAATGCTTCGCCTAACTTTGAGGTTGTTTTGCTGACGGAAATGACTTCTTTAACTTTTGGGAGCGTATAAAATATTGTAAGATTGAGTTCGCATAACAAGTGTTCCCTAAGTTTCTTAGACCGCTATTCCTAATATTAGTGTTAGATGGCAATGGGACTGTTGTTTTAAAAGACCTTGTAGCAAGTTTTTCGTTTTTTTGGATTTTACAAGATTTTGTGTGTCCTGCGGAAGATTTCTCAGGTGTTTTTGGTTTATTGCAGTCCTTATTTGTAACAGAAGAAACTCTAGGAATGACTGGGGCCTTTTCAGGCTCAACCCAAGTGGTAGAATTTCGAGACATCCAGATGTAAAAAGAAGCACTCATGGAGACAACAGTTAGGGATTTTAATAGGGAACGTAAAGGCTTGTTAGGGAAACCAAGGCGACGAAGACAGGTCCTTATGATTCTGAACAGAAACCCCTTGCACCCACCACAATAGCAAAGAAATGCACGATCCATTCATTGTTTTTCATAGCATAACATAGTGAAGAATACTTGTTAAGTTTTCGCTCGTGCCAATATTCCGTGTTCTCTTCACATGGACAGGTGAGTTCTAACATAATTTACGGTTTTGGAAGAACTCGATATTAATAACATGTCTGGGCGTAATTGTGTTATTGCAATGTATGGTGGAAGAACTAAAACGGAATCTAAATCTGATAGTATTTTCCATTCGGAAGCAAGGTGAAGAAGGCCTGGACACTTTGTATTCCTCTTCTTAGATGGTGATTGACCGGCCGGAATGAAACTAATTTTGTTGCACTTGGAAGCCTTAAGTGGTGTATATGATGCCAACTGATGATGATGAGGTTACAAAACAGTTGGCTGTAATGATAATACTTGTCTAATAACAAACGGTAGTTAAATGTAGGATTTTTATTAAATAAACCATTAACCATAGCAGGACAACATTAGGAGCACAATAGAAACATTTATAAAAAGGATCGACACAGCAACAAAAAAGCAATTCAAACAGAATCAAATAGGTACACATAAAATAAAAAAATAAATAAAACTTATCGAAACTAAGATATCCTAAAACGGATAAAATTTGAAGAAATCAACTATCTGTGCGCCAGGACTTGTGAACCTGGCCGTAGCTTTCCACATGTGTTACGGGTACCCATCACTTAGCCTTACACAGATAGTTGTTACGGTGGGCCAGCCACAGGAGAGTACCAGCCTTTCCTAACAGGGGTGGTGAAAAAAAAGTATGTAAGCCGAGGAATTGTTAAGGTGGGAAGAACACACCTCGGAAATAGAGTGGTCGTCACACTTAAGCCAGGTGTTTTGCTGGTTTTGATAAATGCCCAGTTATGCCCGGCTGTCAATGTACCAGAATGGTTGATGGTTGCAACTAAGTGACTCTTTTAATGCCTTAACTAAAACAATTAACACCGAGTCGTGTCGGTATGTGTACCTACCTTGCATAAGGGAGGTCTTACAGGGACCCAATATGGGAAAGATATTTAAGGATGGTTTCTTGCACAGATTGCACCCTTTGTCTTTCTCAATTCCCCATCTCACAAGATTGGTTGGAGAGGGAAGGTTGTCGTAGGTTGCCCCTATACAAAAAGAAGTTACACATTGTGGCAGTGAAAGAATTGTTCTCCAAGATAAATCGTTTTTCACATAAGAGCACCACTTTGTCCAATTGCCTTGCAAATGCAACTGTACAGCTCTGGCATGGTAAAAATCTTCTTCATTTTCTTCCATGATATTTGAAACAAGTTTTCGGTAAGCATAAGTGGCTTTTGATGGTATACTTTTGTGATCTAAGAGCCCTAAGCCGGCCCGACCAGTCTGATGCAAACCTAAAATGTTTTTAAAATTGAGCTGACTGTCAGCCGAAAGAACTGCCTCGCTGACTTTCCATTTTCCAGCCTTTAAATCTGGAACGCACTTAGACACACAAGGGTCTCTTAGTAAAAGATGTCCACTGATTTTGGCAGATTTGAGAACAGATCCAAGACTTTTCAGGGGAAGAGGACAAGGCGATGACGAGGAATATAAGGAAATGTTGGAAATTGAATGATGTAGTTTTAACCATTTCCTAATGAAAACAGAAAATCTTTGCTTAAGTTTTTTATAGTAGATACAGAAACTTCATAAATTAATAACCACCAGCGGATTCTGGGAATTAATAGATGGTGTAAAAACCAGACTTTATGAACCCCTTTATGAAAAGACTTGTCTATAGCTATAAGTTTGTCTTCGGCGTCATTTTAGAAATTCTTGTATTACAGCAGAATCAGACAAGGATGAGTTTATTGTTCTGCCTAAAAACCTAATTAATGGATGGAATTTCTTCGCTGCCCACTGTGAACGGTGAACTTTGGACGACTTTTCCCTTATCAATAACAATGCTGCGTGGTTTAGAAGGCCTAAACGACAATTTTGGGTACTTCGAATTGATGTGGACATAAGGAATATATCATCCGTAAAAGCTTTTATTGGGGGTTGGTCTGGGATTTTATTTTTATTACTTTCAGTACCAATAAGGCATGGGGTAACAGACACATATTCAATAATAACGATTATAGCTGCAAGGAATAGTATAATGGAAAGTGTACAGCCGATAAAAACCCCCCTACAATGTTGATGCAAACTGGAAGGAGCAGAAGCAAAAAAAAAATCTTACTCCAAAGGCTGTCGTAGCATAGCTGGATAAGCCCTATCCAGGATTCTGGTACACCATAACGTCTGAGAGCCATGAAAATCAGCTTGTGCGGAACTGAAGGATATGCATTAGCAATATCAAGCCATTTGGCAGAAAGTGAAGAATATCTTGCCTTCGCATTCTTAAGTGTGGACCAAACAAGAGACATGTGTTCCCAGCAACCCGGAACTTTTTCCATACAACCTTTTTGAATGGAAGTATTAATGAAGTTGTTTTTCTTGATAATATGCGATTCTAACCTCTTGGAAATCAAACTAAAAAAGAGCTTCCCTTTAACATTTAGAAGAGCTATGGGGCGAAAATCCTTTATGTTGGATGGACAAGGTGTGTTGTTTTTAGGTATGTAAAATTCTGATGCAACTCTCCATTGAACAGGAATAAACGACTTCTTTAGAAAAGCTGGAAAAATGTTAAACAGAAACGATACTATATGAGGACAATTCTTATATACTGTGTAAGGAATTTGGTTCAGCCCAGGAGAAGAAGCATTTCTACGAGAATGCAGGACAGCTTGGAAATCCTTGAACTTTAGCTTGGAAGAATCAAAAGCCGAAACTAGGTTTGGTGGTGAAGGCAATCCAGGGAGATCTGAAAGAGGTATATGGCGTGAAGGATCGTTCAAGGTTGAAAGTTTGTGAGAATCCAAGTCGTCCCTGGCAACTTCAAGTTTTACCGAACATTTAGGATCTAAAATATTTTTTCCAGCCTGATAAGGATTCTTAGGAAAAGCCTGGCGTGTATTCGAGATTTTCCAACGTCTTTTCCTATTCCGCTCGCCTCTGCGAAGTAACCTTAACTTGGAAATTGTCTCATCTAAAAGGTTTTGCAAGTTGCTTTTCTCACCTGGGTCTGATGTGCTCTTAAGAGTTCGGAGTAGATCGTTCTTCTCGTTCACCAAACTGATGCTGCGTAAAGCTCTCCTGTTCAAACCTGATAGGTTGCGCTGGGGAAGTGACCTTACACCAAACAGGTGAGACGCATGGTAGTAAATTGTTGATTCCAACAGCTCCACTTTTTTTGACAAGGGGTAAGAGCCTAGAAGATTGTGGAAAACTGCATCATCAAGGGAATTCCACAACGTTTTTCCTAATAATCCTGACTTATGTACAGTTAAATGTACTCAATCATATCTAAGAAAAAGAAAGGCGCTTGTTTCCCCGGAAACTTCTAACTTATTTATTACACATAAAAAGCCATATCACGCAGCTACTAAGGACGCAGTAGGCCGTTGGGTAAAAGAAGCCAAGACTTTGGCGGGTGTCGACACTGCAGTATTTAGGCCAGGCTGTGTCCGTAGTGCTTCTAGCTCAAAAGCTGCCAGCCTACGGAAAGTGGAGTAGAGATTCTACCTTCTACAAGTTTTATTGCAGGGACATTATCTCCGACGTAACCATCGACGAGGTTGACGATTTTGTTCACGTTATCCTGCAAGGACAAAGTAGCGATTTATAAGTTTTTTCAAGACAAAAACAATCATTTTCTGTATCATATATACTTCACGTATTTATGCGGATTATCTATGCAATTGTAAAGTCAGTTTGTTTTTTCAGTAAAAAGGGAATAAACACTACTTCGGAGTTGATGTTTTCTCAAAGCAAGGTTTCCTCCTGACTGCAAACCATGGCGCCGTTTTATTTACTACTGCAGTACCTCGCATTACACATTTAAAGTCTCATGTATATTGCGTAAACGCAGAAGGTTGGGAAATAAAATTAAAATAAAAGATTAATCGAGTACTTACCGAGTACGATGGTTAATCGAGATTTTATTTCTAAACCTTTTATATTAAACCTTCTGCTTACGCAATGTGCGTTCCCGGCTATTTGCAAAAATTATTTTTTTCACCCTTCCCTCCCAGATTACCAAGCAGCCTTGACTGACCTTGTTGGCTCCTTTTTTGACTTTTTATGATACTTGGGACGAACTTGATGAGAAGTTTTCTGC
>JASGCC010000095.1:1297593-1320156 GCA_030067915.1 Hydractinia echinata | reverse complement strand
AGTATTTTAAGGAGGAGAGTATAGTATTTGATTTAAATGCTTAGTTAAATTTTAAAAATGGTAGTATCAGATGTTGATTGAAAGAATATGTGTTTCTTAAAAATACATGTACTTTAAAATTCTTGAGGCAGTTAAGCAAAGTATGAGTGCTGAAATTTGGAATTTAACATGAAAGCAAATTTTATTCTACGATTAATTAGCAGTTGAAAAGGTTTTAACGAATTTGGAAATCTGCAAATTATGGTTATAAAATCTGATTGGTTCAATGTTGTGGAAGTGTAACATAATTGGCTGAATTAAATGATTGGTTCTTTTTATTCCACTCCAGACTTCAAATTAAAATTTTAGAACGCGTTGTAACAAGACAAAATTAGATTTACTGTGACTGTTGTGGAGATAAAACACCAATGGACCAATCATGCAAGAGAACCAACTATCCAAAAAAACCAATCATTTAGGAGAATTATTGGTAATAGTATCCATTTATTTGTTCCCAAATTACCTTGGAACGATATTAACGTATTTGTTATGAATGAAAGATATTCTTACCTGTTGCTATAAATGAAATATATCTATGCTAACTAGTGTTTAACAAGAAAATTTTGTTTAATTCCCCTTAATGTTCCAGAAATCAGAACAAAAAAATATATTTACTAACATAAATTGCTGCGTCATTTGGGTCGGTGTTGTGGGCGTCTTGGGCGGTTGTGGTGATGGAATAGAAGTCGAGTCGATGTGGTCATATCCATTTGTTTTCTGCTCGTCAAAGTGTGTGAGAGAGAGGGAGAGAAATGAACACATTCATAAAAACCGTTGTATGAATGTTCACTCTCATGGTTTCGCATCTGAAGAAGCAATTTTCTACCGTGTTTTCTGGCCACTGTTTTATTCAGTAATTCACACAAAATTTATGCATTCGTTCATTCATTCATTCATTCATTCATTTATTCATTCATTTATCCATTCGTACATTTATTCAATATTTATTGTATAAGCTAATTATCACTTCATATGTTTATAATTATTTTTATTAATATTTTTACGGTTTTACGGTTTTTACCATTTTCATTAATTTAGATTTTACTAGCAAGCACAAATCACACTTGCAATCTTTAAATCTTTACTGTCAAGATTTTAAAAAAATAACTGGCTATATATAAAACACAAACAAAACAAAAAATATATCATACTGCAAAATGCCACTGCTGCTGTTCGATCGAGACATGTTCTGTCTTTTCTCACGAGCTTGCTGTCCCAGCTCTTTAAATTTCATGGCTGCTAATATGACAGTGGATTTGGTGTAAGCTGCTTGTGCGGATGTTTTTCGGCCCTGTGCATGGTGATGAGTGTTCAATATGGTGTTTATTTTACATGATGATTGGGAAACATATGACACAATATAGGATACGAATATGGTAGACATCCCTGCAGTGGTATATGCAATTCTTTTATGCATATGATAAAAAATAAAAAGCAAACTCGATGGTTTTCAAGTACATAGGGATGAATACGGAAATAAAATATATGTGAACCTGTGTATATGCACGTATGTTCACTGAATATGAAATCAGGGATTGTGAAGAGGAATGGCGTGAAGAGAAAGGAAATGCATGCACAATTTTTATGTTGACAAAGACGCACGCATATATACAACCAAAACAACAACAACAACCTTAGAATATCAACAAAAAACAACAACAACATTAAAAAATATTAACAAAAACAACAACAACAACAACAACAACAACAACAACAACAACATTAAAAACATCAACAAAAAATAAAAACAAGAACAACATCAAAAACAAGAACATCAAAACACATCAAAAATAACAATTGCCCCGGGGCAGGGCCATTAGCTTTTGGCTAACCGGGCTGAATTCAGAAATTGTGTTCATATGGGAAAAACAGCCCACTTAACCGTGATCCCGGTACCAGTATGCCAAGAAAGCATTTTTTACAAAAAAATACCACTAAGGCGATATTTCGGACAACAGAGGCAACCCGGTTTGACGGATTGTTGTTTCAAGTCAACTGTACAAATGGATTAAAACATTGGGCATAGATTGTCACTATTATTTTTTATTTAGTAGAAAGCATAATTATGATATAACTTGTACACTTCGCCAAGACATCTTCTTAAATCACGAATGAATTGAAAATCCACCTTGTGATGTATATTATTTTTTGGATTGTTTTTTCAAACTGTTATATAAACACTGAATGATCGTATTCTTTGTTTATGAAATTGACATGCAAGTCAAAACAAGTTCATCAAATTGATATATATATATATATGTGAGGACTTGGAAGAAAAACTACATAAAATAGAAAAGATAAAAGGAAAGACTCCTTTAAGAATATATGATAAGTTCACATCGGTATTGTTGAAATAGAACCATTACATGTCCAGTATGTAAAAACGTAACAAAAAAGAATCACAGCAAACAAACATAACACAATTGATTGTTATCAATCAGTCAACTTTGATCCAAGGTGAACAATGCTGACCAACATATTGAGTTAATTTTAATCCAGGTTGTACATTGTTGACTTGATCACCCAACTTTGCCAATAATAATGATATTTGTGGGAATTATGACAAAAAATGTGTCTTGATGAATCACCTTTTAGAAGTTGCTGAAAACTGCAGTTTTTGTTAGCAGTTTTTGCTAACGTAACAACACATATTTCCAAAATGTATTCTGTAGTTGGATGTCACGGGACAAATTGTGAGAACTAAGCAGAAGAACACGAAAAAAGCGCTTTTTCAGCAGTAAGTAGGCCTTACCAGTGAGAATTGATGGCTTTTGCAAGTTAATGTTATGATTGTATTGCAAAATATAGCATATGGTTAAAACAACAACTTTTGACATGCCATATCTGACCTTAGAAAATTGAGTGTATTGCAATACTTTAATTAGTCAATCTGGAGAAATACTTTTTCGTCATGGTATCAGGTAAAAATGTTCAACAGGCTGAAATTTTTTCCTTGAATTTTAACTGAGAATCGATTCCCTTTTTCTATGATAATGAAAAAAATTACACAGAATAACTTTGCTGTGTTCTTGGCCATAGTAATAAAAAAAAATGGCTATATGGTTGCCACTCTTTCTACAGTGATCAGTGAGAGAAGATGACAGAATTTTTTGGAACAAAATTTAGGAGATTTTAAAGGTGGATGTCATGAGTGAAGAACAAACCACTGATGTCAGATGTAGCATTTTTCGCATTTTTAAAAACTGAAGAGATCTCAGAAAGTTTTAGAGGTAACCTGAGGAGGCTTTTTAAAATTGAGGAGATTTGAGGAGGCATGGTAGCCCTGTGCTAGTTATCTAGACTTGTTCGAACCCTGAACAGTAAAACAACACCAACAGAAACAACAAGAACAATACAAACACCCCAAATGGTACAACAATATCAACAATAACTAAAACAACATCATAACAACAACAACAACAAAAACAACATGAACAATAACAACAACAAAAACAACATGAACAACAACAGTAGCAATAACACACAAAACACGAACAACAATGCAACAAGTGACACAGAATAATTGTGCAAATGGGTGCATATTATTGAAAGCTGTTAGTCAGGTTATGACACCATGTATAAAACCATGTAACAAATCATGTGACAGTAAGCGATGACATGGACATTATGACGTGAGTGCAATGTATGACACCAGACAGTGCTTTGTGCAACATAATGTTAATAATCATTTTAATTAGTTATAATATAAATTAATATTTATTAATACTAATAAAAAGTTGTTATAAAGAAAAAGTTCCTTTGAAAGAACAGTCTTTCCAAACGTTTTATTATAGTAGTTTGTATGGAGAGCGAAACTAAATTTTATAGATGGTTCTATAGACAAAAAATCTGGAGACAAAACCAACACTAAGAATGAAGTAACTTGAGCTGCAAAAAAAGATAGAGCTCTTATTCTTCTCAATACTTTCTTTCAAATGAACTTTCATTATTACGTCATCCCTTGTTATTATGCTTTCTGAAAGCATCTTAACACAGACCTTCTTTGTCTTCGTGTTAGTCTCGCTCATTCAAATTTGTTGAACAAATACTGTTGTTAGTCTCATTCATCCGAGTCAGTAGGTGCTTTTTGGTGCGAAACACACGAGAGATAAGAACATAAAAATACAAAACATAACAAAACAATGTTATTCATGCTATGACGAAAACTAGAGTACTGCATTTCCTCAGTAGAGTACCTGATACTGAACAAACATCACTTCCCAGTACCTAATAAATGCTAACACCCCGTACTAAAACATTCTTGAAATATTTTTCAAGGAATTACAGTATACAAATAAAGGAAAGAGATATAAGCAACACAAAACTTTCATTTGGACTACGAAGTGACAGCCATTTGTTTTGAGAAATCTGTTTATCATGTCAATAGTAATATCTTTTCCTTAGTGCTACGGTTAGATATTCTTCCAAATTAGAAGATAAATTAAAAAGGGAGTCCATTAGGTTCTTGTTTAAGCCGTCCCTTTATTTTGAATATAAAGTTATAGCTATTCACAGAAGCAAACGTGGGACATCACCTATTTACAAAACTAGAATTGGGACATGCAGCTATGCAAATAATGAAAATTGAGACAAAATTACATAGGGACATACCTGCATTCTTGCTACCATGACAGCTGTTGATTTTGCAGCTGCTCCTTGTTTCTCATTGGCTACAATCTCAGGTGGAATCCACCCGTCAATAAATATAGGTATGTACAGGTTGAAATATCTGTCTTTGAATCGATCCGATGATCTAAAAGTCACAATTTTTTGTCAAATTTCGACAATTGCTGCAAAATTGAATTTATTTAACACACAGGATGTTAAATTAACTTTTTCATTTTCTTGGGCATAATTCTATAAAGATTATGATTGGTTTAAGAACAAAGATGAAATGTTAACTTAGCTATCTAAGCTATCTTAGCTATCTAAGCTATCTTAGCTATCAAGCTATCTTAGCTAATGATATCTTCTACATAAACTCCTTCATATGTCGAGTTTGTATTCCAGTCAGTCAAACCAACCAGTGTCTATAAATCCAAATATCAGAATGGAACAGCATGTCTTACTTTGTTAATGTCCAGTTTGGTCCAAGACTTTGCCAAAATTGATAATTTTTCGAATCGAGACATTGCTCGAGCAGGTCCACAGATGTCGCAGTAAGTAGTGGTTCAACAACCGGTCTTGCTTTTTCGATACTACAGAGGGAAGAAAGTATAAAGAAAACATAACACGATTAGCAAAAACAATAACAATATTTTTAATCATATAAATATTAGAAAACAATAGTATTGAATCCGAAAATAAAAGGTAATTTTTAAGGTCACATCTTCCAGCACTTTAATATCAAATTGCTGCCCTTAGAATACATATTCACTTTCATTCATGTTAAAGATCAAAAAATATTTCCGTGTTGCAAATAAAGCTGACAGTTTTGTAGGTTTCCTAAAATATGTACTGTTTCTTACGACAGTTGCAATGTTTGAACCTTGCTCTAATGCAAATTGCAGATGAGCCATTTACAGTCATTGAAATACCTTCCCTATGGGGAATAACAAGCTAGTTATTTACTAAGAACTTGAAAGTTATTTCCTCATAAAGCTGCCTTTTAACAAAGTTGTTATAAGTTGTTAGAGAGATAGTAATTATTGAAATGAGGACAAAGTATAAGTCCAATAGTTTAACAACAATAAAACAAACAAGAAATAAACAAACGAATTAGTTTACTTAACAAATTTAAGTATTGTTTATCAGCATATTTCGACAAATACTATTTAGACGTGGACACACTTACCCTGTTACTTTAACAATAATTCCAAGTGGAATAAACAGATAGTGCACAAGTTCAGGTGCATTTGGCTCGTTTATATGGGGCTGTAACTTTCCCTATAACAAATTAAGAGTAAACTTAAAAAAAGGAATGTTAAAATCTGAAAGGAAAATTCTACAAATTAACAAAAGCTTGACTTCTTTTTTCACTTTAAAAAAAAATTGTTTAAAAGGCCTTCTGCCACTCTGGTTAAGAAGAATTTATGGTTGTTGATGGTAGTGGCCTGCACCTGTAATCTAGCTACCTTAAGTAACAGGACTCTAGAATTTCTAAGCTACTCTATTATAACACAAGCAACAAATTATTTTGAACTGCTGTTGTGTAACTTCTTTTATACCAATTTATGGAACAATCCCCTTTTTCTGATTTGAAACCCAAGAACCGTTTAGTTTGGGTATTTATTTAGGTAAACATTTGAGATTAAATCAAACAATTGTGCATGCTGGTTTTGGTTCAACCTTTCTCTTAAGCAGCATTTAAGAAAGGTTAAGGTACATGAAGTACAAGCTCAGAAGTTAAGTTGCTTGTGTAAACGTGTATTTAATCAATGTCCGAAACAACAATAGCAACAACAAAAATACAGCGTGAACTTATTGCCTCACATTCCATACAATGAGTTTGTTATGATTTGTTTCTGAATTGCTTAACGTCATACGGCAAACATATTTATCCAGCCTCACTTTTAATGCAGACTTATTCCCGCACCTGTGGTGAGCCGAAGGTCATGTTTCACGAAGAAAGTAAATAAAGAATAAAGGTTATACTTTCATAATAATAAAATACGAAGTGAATGAAGAGGATTTTCTTTAAAAACAAGTAAAGGAGAATTGATATAAGGTATATATATTTTTCACTGTACAGTCCCTTTAAAAATTAAAAATTATGCCAACACTTATTACTCATCCTTCTTAAGATAATGTGACTGCAAAGTATTACTTGACTTACCAGTAGATTTAAAGCATGTTTAAATTTTTGATATATGTCAAATATTCTATGATCAGGTGGAGGCTGAGCCTGAAGTTGCAGAATATCTATAAAACAAAACAAAAGCGTTTTAATTGATGAATGCTTAATCTTTTTTTACATAGAATAAGGTCCTGCGAAACGTCCAAAAAATCATCTGCAAAAATTAATTTACTTTTTCAATTCAAATAGCCGAAGTTGAAGAAACACATTGTTTGTCGATTACACTCAAAAGTTTTTTATTCAATTTTGGAATGTCTTGGATTTGGACCAAAAATATAAAACAGAAGTATCTCTGGATGAATAGTTTATAGTCTGGATGAATAGTTTATAAGCTAAGCTAAAAATGCCAAAATAAAAATATTCAGGCATTTGAAAAACGTAATATAAGGACAAACTAAAATTTGTAAAAAGTGTAGACAAAAGGAAAGGGATAAATATAGCTATTACAGGAGATTTCTCTAGGGTTTTTTTATTTTTTATTTATACTTATATATTTATTTTTATTTATGCGCCTGAAGCAGGTAAGGATGACACCTTACGGAGAGACCTTGATACCTTTCTGATCCTTTGGGAGAAAAAAAATTCATTAACTTTAAATCGTTAGCAGGAGGATGCACTGGGCAATTGACCATAAAAAAACATTCAAAAAGTTTTAAAAATAGAAAATGTTCAAAATAATGAAATTTTTGAATATGATATTTGAGTAAACTAGTAGGGACTTATTGAAAATTTGAGGAGAACGCAAAACTGCTCAAGAACAGCATTGGAATGATGCATCAACTAATGCATTTACAACATACCTTCAACTTTTTTCTTCTTGCTTCCCTTTTTCTTGGATTGCAACATTTTTCTGGCTTCGTTGATTCGTTTTAACATGACAACAAAGTTCTCAACTTCTTCAATACACTTGTTCAATATTTGCTGCAAATAACAATTTCTTTTCAGTTTATTTTAGGTTCACCAAACGAAACAGCATAACATTTTCATAACATGTTTATATAACAGTAAATGTATCACACAATGCTTTCAGAGTAAATACAAAGAATGTAAGAACTTCAGAATGCTATTTAGATTTGTCCACTGCAAAGAAAATTAAGTGGCTGCTTCAAACATTGTCTTTATCCTTTTTTCATTTATGCTTATTTTTCATTCAAAGTACATGCTCACATTCCTCGAATGTAGCTCTTCTTTTTTTTAAACAAAAGCAGATTTGCCATTCTCAAATTAAAATATAACCTAGTTATTTAAACCTGCGAAAGATTCCACCTTAATTTTTTACACAACTTTGTGTTTCTTATTACAAACAATTGTTGTTTGTTAAGTTCATTAAAAAGACTCTGTCTTTTAAAACCTCAAAAAGTAAACAGTCATAAAATACAGAACATTTTTATAGAGGATGTTTTATAGGCACTTTTAGAGAAAATTGTAGAAAATATAATTGACTTTGCTGGTCGCACACAGATACAGCTTTCATATAATACAATAGATTATTTAACTTTTAAACGCTTATTCTAGCAAGGAGTTGAATTAAGTTTTCACATTTTTCTTCACTTTTTATATCGCCTTTTTTATGATTATAATGTTAGATCATAAATTTCTAATTAAGTTCCGTAATTTAATTAAAAAAATTGGCAGAACACATACCAGACCTCCCATATCATGTGAATGTATTTTAAAAAGATTACAAAAAAAGCCCTGTGACTGATCTTCACTTACTTTAATTTAATCTCACTTATTTCCACAAATAAGACCTGATGAAGTTGCTATATTTTAATATTCTGGCTTTAAAACCAAGAACATAGTAACAACTATGAAATGTTTGTAACAATAAAGTCTTTCAATCCCTTAGTTGTTGCATGCTAAGTAAGTTTCAGGGGTGTAGTACTCGAATAAAATACAGTGTTTACGTTCTCTGTAATGAAATCTTTGCATAAAAAATTAAACCTGAATTAAATACACTTTTGTGTGACAACTTACCACATCTCTGGTGATTTTAGCATCTTGAATTTGGGATACGTTCCCTCCAGCAGATCCATTCATTTGGACTGTTGTGGCAAAATGACGTTCCGGTTTTTGAGGTGCTGTATTTTCGTTTGTTTGAAATGCTTCCACAGCTTTTGCAACTGCGTGTCTTTGTTGTAAGTTATATTCCTGAAAAACAGAAAATAATATTGTCTATTTCATAATAGCCTTATTAATAATAAATGTGCCAGAGTTTCATTCCCGATCCCTGGCGGAGGAAATATTTTGCTTAAGCGCGAACCCATAGATTTTTCCACAGGTTAACAAATTTTTTTTTTATAATACTGCTTCTGGCAGGCGTTCATTAGTTTACCAACATCTTGCTAACTGTTCAAAAGAAACACAGCTTACAGCTTACCGTTCTTGTTTGTTGAGATCCAGAGCTGCGTCTGTCTGAAGAGCTTATCGACATCACCTCAGAACCACCATTTGACAGTCCATTAGAAAGATTAGCGGCCTTTAAATATCAAAAACATCACACACCAAGTCAATAACACCCTTGTAGAGGTGGTGAAGTGATTTGATCATATCAAATAATCCACACAAGATCCAACAAAGATTAGAAGATTCAAAATTCCAAAAAGAAGTTATGGCACGTTTCAAGGTTTAAAATAAAATAGATAAACGGCATGCAAAGTAACTTGCAGGGATGAATTTTGAAATCTTTAACTTCGTTTTAATATATTTTGATGCCACTAAAAAACATAAATAAACATAAAGAGGAGCCTACCTTGAGTTCGCGCTGTTTGTTTATGACTTCACTAATGACTGTCGCCTGAAATGTAATATAAATATCTATTTGAGTCATCAGAAAAAACAAACTTAACGCAATACAATGGTTCCAATAAATTATTTTTTGCGCTGTGCTTCTTACTGATGACCATTTTTCTTTAAAGTTTAATTTTTCTAAGTTTAAAACTTCTAATTATTATTTATTTATAACTCTTTAAAACTTTAAGTAAATAAGATTTATAAGAGTTTATTTAAATAAACTTGGTCCTTCTTTTCTTTCTTTCTTTATACGGTTCTTTATGTTGAAATATTTATACTATAATAAAAACAACCGAACAACCACATGTTTATGTTGCTTGCACTGAAGTAAGCGCATACATATGCAGGTTCAAGAAATGTCGTTGAAAGTACCAGAAAGTAATGTTTATTTTTATAAAAAACAGTTATATGGAAAGTTTGTTATAACATAGGAAACAAAGCTGATATCTGATTTCAGTTCATCTTATTTTGGAATGATAGCCAGCAATGTATCAATATCTGGCACAAAGATAGTTAGAATATCAGAATTACATTAGTAGTAATATAGTACTGAAATAGAGTATATATTCAGATTTCCTAATTGGAAAAAACAACTTTTATCCAGTCAATTTCATTCTCACTTCTTTAACCTGGAATTACAGCCAACCTAATCACAAATTACTTCAAAGTCAAATAAGAACGGACTTCAAAATATGGCTAAAACTCTCGAGCACCAATTCTTTAAAAAAACACTGGGTCAAATGACATACAAGGTGCAAAAACATGCACTTCTAGGTAGCGGCTGGACTATTTAGCAATAAAACATTGTATGTTTTATTGTATACTTTATTAACTATGCAATTTTTAATCAAGCCAGCCCGCTTGCTACTTATTTGTTACAGGCTGTTCTCATCACATGGAAATTTTATATCTTTAAAGGTTGGTTTTTATCAGGCGTTAAATCGCATAAATTTTTTCGCTCTAATTTCTCAGAGTTAATTATATTGAGTATTTAGCATGAGGATGTGTCCATTACAAGTAAAATTAATGATGGCTTTTACACACATAATATGCTCAAAATTTTTTTTATACAAAAGTATGTTTGCGCTAATTCGCGTTAAAATATCAAAAAAAAATATATTTAGCCCGTGCACTAATTAGAGTTAAAACAAGTGCGCTAATTAGTCATTGATGTTGCCATTAGCCGTTAAAAAATTAACTCCAATTACGCACCTGCTTAACGTGAATTAAGGTGGAAACCAAGCTTAATTATTATGTACATATTGCTGCAGTTAATTGCGTAAGAATAATACTAATGCCAGAATAAGAAAAGTCAAAATAGTTTTTTTTGAGAAGTATCAAAAAGTACATTGTTATTATTAGCTTTTAAAAGCTTGCAGTGCGCGAAACCAGCCATTGATACACACCAGTTTCAGTATCATTAGTGACAAATGAATTCTATTTACATTGTTTTTTAAACCAAAAAGATTTATTTTTGGTGAAAAAAACTTTACACATTTGGGTTTATTTCGTATCAGGGAGATTTTTATTTGTTGATCCCCATGAGAAATGTAATTCCTTTTTTATCCAAGTGCTATAGACAAACAGGTATTCTAAGTGTAGCAAACAGGAGATGTCAACGTTTTGAAATTTAGTAAAAAAAATCGATGTCCACCCTGGAAAATAAAACAAAGCATGTACTTTCCAAGATTCCAATATTTCAAAAAGAGACACACTTTCTGCGTGTTCAATTTAGTGGAGTCATCAACACCTTTCCAAAGAAAAATCTAATGCATTCATGTGTACACTAATGTGTTGTCATAGAGACCATCAAATTTCATATTCTGGAATTTTATAAAAAATATTATCTGTTGTTTAAAATAGCAGATGCATAAAGTTTTAGTGAAAAAAATGAGTATTAGTTTGGTTTGGAGTATTGCCTCAATCAGCATCAAATAACTCATCAACAACAAACCGTTCCCTTTGAGAAAGCTGCAAAACAGTGAGTTGGGAAGTGACAAAGATGGGATTGATTTTAAGGTGTTTTTGAAATACTTTACCAACAATGTTTTCAAAAGTTGGCCAAAATAGACTGTACTGATCAGGCCTTTTTTTTCGTTTAGTGACAAAGATGGGAATTGATTTTACAGTGTCTTAAATATCCAGAATTGCCAAGAGATCGCAAACTGATAATTAACAATATACTTTTTGTTTTGCGAGATTGTAACTGATTTTATGAAAACGTCTCGAAAACATATCTGTTTAAAAGTAATACATAGTAACAACATACATACCGGCATTGGAGTATTAATTTCCCTCATAACATAATATCTTCTCCTTGGTGGTAACATGATTAATAATGTTTAGATTTAAAAACTTGAAAACACAAAATCTTTTATATAGTTAGTCGGCATATATAACATAAAGTGATGCCGTAATGAGGCATAACATTAAACACTTTCACTGGATAATAATGTGATTAAAGAACTGAAAGTGTTTGCTTCTTCTTACCGACAAAAAGCCTTTTAACATTTTAAATTCTTAACACTTTGACGTAACCGGCATACTTCAGCTTTGTGAGGGTGATAAAAGTTTCTTTCGAAATGTCCCGAACTGGTTATGTGTGAACTATTGCATAATGTTTGCAATAGTAAATATATAACTTTTGCAGGAAGAAATATTATATCAAAATAAGTGGGGAACGAATTTAAAACATGATTTTTTCAAAAGTTTTTAGAATACAATGAATTTGAAATTAATAGAGAGGTATAGAGTAAGCAGTAATAGAGTAAAAATTTCATTTTCGTTGTCAACTAAGTTTACTTCTCAGCTTGCATAAGCATCCAACATAGAAAGGCTGATAAGACAATGACTAATGTGCTCATGGACACTAACAAAAGAAGTAGAAAACAAAAATAATAAATACAACAGAAACAGATTTAAAAGGTTCAGTCTCACAAAAAATGGATTCAAAAATGAATTCTAAATGAATATTATTCAATATTCCTCACAGGCAAAAAAATTGCTAAATTGACAAATTTACAGCAAAAATAATCTTTAGAATATTCTTGGTTGCTGGAAACTTGTCAAAATCTTTGGAATCAAAAATGAGTCTCCCTACATACATAGAAATAATCCCATGTGAATTCACAACTCCCAGGGGTACACTTTAGATAAAAATATTCAACCATGCAAGATTTTACACCAGAACACAAAACAAGAAATCAAAAATCCTTTTATTCAAATCTGTACAAATTACATGTTCCATAAGAATTTTGATTGAGATTAAATATTCCAAAAGAACAAAATATTAAAATAGAAGAAACTTTATAAATATTTTATCAGAATTTTACAATCACCTTATTTTAATAAAGTGTTATAAAATTTACTCTCATGTATAATTAATCAAGCTTGCCACTTTCAGTTTAAATGGTCAGGCTGCAAGTTTTAAAAATCAAATTAACATGATAAAATTGGGGACATAGATTACAACTAGGTTCAAAATATAATCAGACAGCTGAGAAAAAAAACTAATTCTAATCTAGTCGGATATTGGTCATTTCAAGCAATAGACTTAATGTTTCCTCACTTCATTATTCTCAATATTTATACAGGATAGCCACTTCAGTGTTGAAAACACTGTTATCAATGTGGGTCCTGTGTTCTGAATGTATATATTATACATCTGCATTGCCTACCCCATTTTCCGCAGCTGTGGTAAAGGCACTTGCTAAACATGCGTGGACCGAATCACGACCTCTGTGATTATGAAGCGAAAACCATAGCCACCAGGCCACAGGCCAAATAAAAATGTTGTTTTCTCTTGATTTAAAGGGAACCCAAGGTGTAAAATGATTTTGGACTTATATTATAGAGCTTAAAAAGTTGATTAACAAGTCTTATTAAATTTTTTAAAAAGCTCTTTTCGTTTTCAAGATATTCACATTCAAAGAATTTCAGATTTAATTATGCTGCATAAATTATGATGCCATATTTAAATAATAGCAAATTTTAACATTTTCTGTCATCAGTAATTTTAGACCTGTTAAGGGATGTGCATTCAAACTTTATCAATGCATAGATATTATAAAGTTGAATTGATTAACATAAAATTTAAAAATGACACTCGTTTGCTCGTCCCAAGCGTCTTAATTTTGTTGTATTTTTTAATATGCAATGAAGATTTATGCGATAAACCAAATGATTAAACCAAAAAAAAGAAGGAATGTGTGGGTGATATGATTGACAGATGATTTTAGAGTAAATCAAAACATAAAGAGGACACCAACTAATGCATACTAGTACATCACTGCTTTCACTTTTGGCTCGCAGACAGTCAGACAGGCACGCAGGTAGACAGGCAGACAGAAACATTATAACATAGATTTTTAGGTGATGTCCTACATGGAGATAAGTTGTGTATGGCAAGAGAGAGAAAGGAAGAGAGACAGAGAGCGCTTTTAAAAATCAATTGATAGTTACTCCAAAAAAAGATTAACACTGCTAAAGAAAACTGCCATTCTGAAAATGTGTCTTTTTGAGATATCCCAATGGCTGTTTATTTTTTAACAAAACATTGTTGATGCGCCATCATGTTCAACACATTCATGTATATCAACAATCAATCTACATTTCCTCAAAAAACCAAGTGCATTTAAATAAAAACAGTTTGTGTTCTCACATCCCACGTTGCTGGAACAATCATTAATACAACTCATCCCAATTAACAAAACATATAAAACAGCTTGTGAAAAAGTAGTATGGAGGAAGCACCAGGCTGAAACCACTAACGAGAAAACACAAATTGTAATTAATCAAAAAGAATGTTAGTAATTTGGTTGCAGTCTCTGATAGCTCATTAATGTCTGCACATGATAATTGCACATGTTTAAAAATCTTGACATAAAACTCAAAACAAATACTTATTTTTAATATTATTACTATAGTACTATAGTTATACAACACAGTAATCTCTGATCAAAGGAAATGATTTTATTCAATTAATTTGAAAATTATTATGATTATAACCTAATTATTATTATGGAGTTTCTCAAAGAAATATTTCTATTTCTATTGATGGATGTAGACCCAAAACAGTTATATTCTGGTTGGTAAATTAAAATGATGTTAAAAGAGCAACAAAAAAGGGTTTTGTGTGTGATGCAATCTGCTTCAGTAGCTAGTAAACAATGTTTTCAATTATAACACATTGTATTTTAGTTGAAACCAACTTTTAAACAGAATTCTGTTAACTGTACAGACATTATTTCAACAGCAGCTTTTATGTAATGTTTTTCTCCTTTGTAACTGTTTAAACACAACTTTCGAAATAAAAAATAATACTAATTTCTTAGATTATCTTCCTCTTTAAAATTTGTAGACTTTTCTACAAAATCTTAACAGCCAACTGGTGAGTTTTCAACTTTACATAACACTAACCTGCCGGTGTTTGACAATCGGGACCGAATCTTGACAAACTTCACATATCATGGTCGATAACTTCAAAGTTCAACACTTTCTATTTTAAGGACTTCCTCTACTCAGTGGTAAAATTAAAAATGGAACAATAAATTCTAAAATATTAATTGGACTACCACGCAGAAGAATACCGATAAGATCATGATAAAGCAGTTTCTAATGTTATCTCTAATTCTTAACACTGGAGCAGGTTTAATGAGACGTTTAAAAAACATTTGTGAAACCAAGTCTGATTATATGCATCCTGCGTTTTTTTCAAACAAAAACCTCACTATGCCTGGTATAAGAGAGACAATAAAACATTAGTGTAGTTTCAATATATACAAAAAAGACAGACTTTTTTTAATCCCTTCATCAAATAGTAGGAATTATGAAATTAGCTTAATTACAATAAACCTTATAAAAATAATTTAATGACTTGTATTGTACAATATTTTTGACTTTACAATCGCTTATGACGTTGTCCTTAATTACCTCATTTTAAAAATTACCCTTTTACTTTGTTTCTTACCTAATTCAAATTGTCAAGAAATTACAACAGATATCTAATTCCAATAGATTTTTCTAATTCTCTCTACAATGGCACAGACTAGTTGATAAAACGATATCTAATGACACCATCTCATTTTCCAATGTTCTATGTGTTATATCATTGCAAGGAGGTTTAAAGAGGGAAAGAGGTACATCACAGAAGTTTCTATTGAAACCATCAATTGCCGATCAGCAAATTGCTGCATTGTTTTCAAATTCAATTTGGTATTCTGAAATCTCGCGCCGAAATTATAAAAGTAACCTGTTTTCTTCAAATTGGTCATGTTTGCATAAATTATAAATTATTTTTTCTAGTGGTAAAAACTTGTTTATTTTGAAATTTGACCAAATAAAATCAGTTTTTAAACATTTCTGGTGTTATGCCAAAAATAAGTAAAATCACCCGAATATGAGGGCTATTTTGGGGAAATTATACTAGAAGAAAAAACAATTTCAGAAAATAAAAACACAAATAAAATAAAATAAAAACTCATAATCTGAGATAGAAATAAATAATTAATATTTTCTTTTGTTCCATGAAAGAAACAAAAGTCACCAAACACCGATTCTACACTGCAAATTCATTAACTTTAAAGAAAAAAATAAGTTTTTTGGACCTAAGTTCCTTGGACATTGATTGGACCTAAGTTCCTTACTTTTTTTTGGCAATTTAAGGTACTTTTTTCTGGGTATCTGATCTGTCATCATAGTAGCCATTTTGGGAACATTCACAAAAGATATATAGCATAAGCATAAGCACAGGAAATAGACAACATAATTTTTTAAAATAGATTGTTATTTATTCCACAATTTAAGTGTTCTTGAAAGGTGATGCTCTCTAGCAAAATCGACCACTTCTATTTTTAATTCGTATTTTTAAAACAATAGAATTCCGTATTTCGTATTTTTAAAAATACGAATTGCGTATTAAAAAGTACGCGTATTTTTTTAAAAACCGTATTTCGTATTTTCAAAAAATACGGAATTCGTATTTAAAAATACGCGTATTTTAAAATACGAAATTCGAATTAATAAATACGCGTATTTTTAAAAATACGTATTTCTAAAAATACCCTGTAGACTTAAAACACAAAGACATAAAAAAGTAATGTCTGGCTAGGGGTCGTCTCGTTTCATTGTTTATACGAATTGAAAGTTGCCGTATTTTACTCTAAAATGACGAGAAAACATCCCTGCGAAGCGTTAAAGTTGCCGTATATCATTCTAAAATGACGAGAAAACGTCACGGCGAAGCTTTAAAGTTGACGTATATCATTCTAAAATGACGAGAAAACGTTCCTGCGAAGCTCTATAGTTGCCGTATTTCGTTCTTAAATGACGAGAAAACGTCTCTGCAAAGCTTTAAAGTTGCCGTATTTCGTTCTAAAATGACGAGAAAACGTCTCTGCGAAGCTATAAAGTTGCGTATTTCGTTCTTAAATGACGAGAAAACGTCCCTGCGAAGCTCTAAAGTTGGCCGTATTTCGTTCTTAAAATGACGAGAAAACGTCCCTGCGAAAGCTCTAAAATTCCGTATTTTATTCTAAAATGACGAGAAAACGTCCCTGCGAAGCCTTTAAAGTTGCCGTATATCATTCTAAAATGACGAGAAAACGTTCCTGCGAAGCTCTATAACTTGCCGTATTTCGTTCTTAAATGACGTGAAACGGTCCCTGTGAAGCTCTAAAGTTGCCGAATATCATTCTAAAATGACGAGGAAACGTTCTGCGAAGCTCTATAGTTGCCGTATTTCATTCTTAATGACGAGAAAACGTCCCAGCGAACTATTAAAGTTGCCGTATATCATTCTAAAAACATGACGAGAAAACGTCCCTCGCGAAGCTCTAAATTGGCCGTATTTCGTTCTTAAAATGACAAGAAAACGTCCCTGCCGAAGCTCTAAATTCCGTATTCATTCTAAATGACGAAGAAAACGTCTCCTGTTGAAGCCCTCAAAGTACCCGTATATCATATCCTAAAATGACGAGAAAACGTCCCCGGCGCAGCTTCAAAATTGCCCGTATATCATTTCTAAAATGACGAAAAACGTTCCCGCGAAGCTCTAGAAATTTGCCGTATTTCAATTCTAAAAGGACGAGAAACACGTACCCTGCGAAGCTCTAAAAATGCCGTATTTCGTTCTTAAATGAACGAGAAAACGTCCCGCGAAGCTCTCAAATTGGCCGATATTCTTCGTTCTTAAATGACGAGAAAACGTCCCTGCGAAGCTTAAAATTGCCGTATATCATTCTAAAATGACGAGAAAACGTCCCTGCGAAGCTCTAAAGTTGCCGTATTTCATTCTAAAAGACGAGAAAACGTCCCTGCGAAGCTCTAAAGTTGCCGTATTTCATTCTTAAATGACGAGAAAACGTCCCTGCGAAGCTCTAAAGTTGCCGTATTTCATTCTTAAATGACGAGAAAACGTCCCTGCGAAGCTAAAGTTGCCGTATTCATTCTAAAATGACGAGAAAACTTTCCTGTGAAGCTTTAAAGTTGCCGTATATCATTCTAAAATGACGAGAAAACGTCCCTGTGAAATTATGGAGCTAATTTAAAACCTATTAAAAACAAACTTGTAAAATTGAGGAATTTTTCTATTCAGTTTATTAAACCACTCACTTGATACACGTAATAGTTTCGATTTTTAAAAATAGAATGTATACAACATTCTATCTTTAAAAATACGAATTTACTATTTTCTATTTTTAAAAATACGAATTTCGTATTTTCAAAAATACGAAATACGAATTTCGTATTTTTAAAAATAGATTTTCGTATTTTTAATAATATGAAAATTCGTATTTCGTATTTTTAAAAATACGCGTATTTTAAAATACGAAATCCGTATTTTTTAATACGAAATTTCCGTATTTCGTATTTTTTAATACGAAAAGAGAAGTGGTCGATTTTCCTAGAGAGCATCTAAAATATTTAAAAATCTATCATATCAACAGGCCAGTTCCATCTATTGATGGTAAGTTATGATGTGAATGCATTTGGCTGATGTCAATAGCATTTTTAAAATTGGCGAAGCAGTTGCATTGTACTTTAAAGTTTGACGCAAAATAACTTAGAAATGGATAACAGGGATCACCAAGGCCAAAATAGACCAGTTAAGCATAGTCAACCTAGGATGGAGTGATCAATAAATCTTAAAGACCCCAAATCACGATTCTATACATTATAATGATCATTGTTTCAACACAATGTTGACGTCAGCGAAATATATCTTTGTAATAGACTCAAGCGATTTTTTCCACAGGCCCTTTCATCTTTTAAGAGACTTAGCAGAGACACATTAGAAGGAAATGAAGAGTTACAAATAATCTAGCCTTTTCTTTTTTGAATAGGTGGCTGTTTATTCGTATTAGAGTAACTCTGTGAATAAAATTCATCAATCTCACGGCAAGAAAAACATGTTCTTAATTCGTTGTCATACAAAACGTAATAACAAAAATTTACTAGTCACCAAAAGAGTTCATGAGGAATCAATTTATTGAATTCAAATGTTAGGTTCAAAGGTCCATTTAGAAGGGTCTCCATTTTTTTAGGTTTTTAGGAGATTTTAGATGTGATCACCCTGTTTAGTTGAATGATGAAATATCTTACCTCTTTTGTTTTGCATTGAAACAAATGGACAGCTCCGACTTTATCCTGTGAAAGTTTCGTGCTGAATATGAGTAAATTCTCAAACATTGGATCATCAAGACAAGTAATGCATAAACTGATCTGATCAAACGGGTATTCTTCGATGATGTCCTGCCATAGAGAAATTAAATAGGTGTTCTACTAATAATAATTACACCGAAAATTGAACATAAATTGATTATTAATACATTGCAGTATCAATGTTATAAACATTCACAGTTAACATATTTGGCGTCATGCCATTATCCTGTATAAAAAGCATGTTCCAAGACTTTCCAGACGTGTGCTTTTTATGTTTTAAATTACATGCTTTTTAATATAAATGGTTGTTAGCTAATAAAGAATATATGGAAAATAGCAACAACAACAACAACAAATCTATTACCATTGTTTCACCATTTGCCATTACAAGTTTACGACTGGTGATGTTCATGCTCATTTTTTGAGCCCACAATCCTCCACCAGTGCTTACTTGCTAAACATAAAGAAAAGACATAAAAAATAATATAAAGTTAATCTAGGATGTGTACTATTGGATTGAGAGGGTGTTTATTATGTATACCATATTCTCCAGTTAGCGCAGACCTCCAATTAGTGCCAACCCTTAGAGAAAATTGACTAAAAATGTGGTACTTAATAGTAAAATAGTAAAAAGCAGAGCAGAGGCATAGTTATACAATACACAAAAGTTTTTTTTAGATTTTAGATATTAAAAACCTATTTCAAAAACCTAATTTCCTCAAATTTATTCATGTATGTAAGTTCGAAGCAAGACAGAAGTAGTTTTTGTTTCTTTATTTCATTACACAAGGTTTGAGCCAATCTTCTACTTTTCAAAAAGCAAAAAACTTTGCTGGAACCACCAGTCCAACTTCACATTACCACTTCTGAACTACTTCGCAAATTAGCTGATTCTGCTTCAAGTGAAAAGTGTAATAATGATGAAAGTTCTATTGTACCATGATTGACAAGTTTTGTAAATTTCGTTGTGTATGTTTTTGAAGAGAGAAAAGAGAGAAGAGGGAGAAAAAAAATTCATTGATTTGACATTTAAAAAAATTATATTATTAGAGCCACTAATTAGTACCACATCCTTCGAATCAATTTTTAATTTAGCACCAGGGTGGCTAAACAGAGGAAATATGGTATACAGCTTGTGATAATTAGAGAATTACTTATACTTGTTAATGTTGTGTAAAATGAATATCATAAATCATATACAGCACATTAGTACTACTTACTATAGGCTATAAAAGGTTTTTTGTTTTGTTCAACACGCAAAGAATAACATAAATAGAAATAAAAATCCAAAAATTCAAATCATACATACCTTTAGGCGTGCTAAGGCTTCAGTAGGAGTCATATAACCAGCGTTTGCATCTTGGGGAAACGAGGCTAAGTGCTGAAATTGTTAAAGCAAGTTTAAAAGTAGTAAAATAAAAATGTTTAGCAACTCAAATTTTGGTGGAGTCTCTAGACTGAGAGATTGAATAACTGAGAACTTTTTATTTTTCAGTCAAACTACAAAGCAAAGTACGAGTGTTTGGTTTAGGCAATAAAATTTTGTCTCACCATTTCTTACTCGTGATGGATGGTCCAACAAACATAATTAAAAATAAAATGAAAGGTAGTTCTAGAATTAACGAACATGTGGCCACAAAAAGGTAGACACTCAAAATAAGACAATCAAAATAAATATAACAAATGGTGGTATGTTGACGATGGAAAAAAACATTGATAAACTTCGTTTAGCATGCTCAACAGAAGAGCAGAAGTTGAATATTTAATAGGGAACTATTTTTTTGCTTTCTGCGCCTTCAAGATCGTCTCCACAATCAATTTAAAAAGAATCGTTTCAATTCGTTTAAAATTTTATTTGATTCTATACAATTTTGAAACAAATTTAAAAAAAAATCTTTAAAAAATATCATTCCAAATTTGTTTCAAAATAGTTTTAAATCGCTTCGTTAAATTGAAAATCGTTTCGTAATTGTTTCCAAATAGTTTCAAATTTGTTACCCAATCCTTTTAAATTAAAATTAACACTTTGATAAATTCGTTTCAGTTCAAAACGTTTCAAAATCGCTTCTAATATAACACATGTTTATCAAGCATCACTGATTTCTAAAGAAATTAACTATCAAATTATGTAAATGTCTGCATTCTTCGGCACAGAAATAACAAAACGAGCTTGTAGAATGCGAAAAGAGCGCAGTGGATTGTTTAAAAACAATCACGGGGTCGTAGATAGCGAAAAGATCACTGTAGATTGTTTGTAGAAAGCAAGAGATCGCCATAGATCGAAACTATGAATACGCAATTTTGCTACTTCTTTTAAAATGATTAACCTTGCGTAAAATTTTTCGACATCTGTCGAAGTGAGAAAGGAATGTCTAAAAATACTTTCACAAATTAAAGTCAACACGTTTTAATTGCTTTTTAATTGCTTTGGGAAAACAATTTGTTCCAAAATTCGTTTTGTAAATCGTTTCAGATTTTGTTCCTAGATTCATTTCAAAATAGTTTCCCATTCACTTTCACTTTGTATCATTTTTGAGCTTAAAAAACAAAATAAATTACAATCGTTTCCAAATCGCTTCACGTTCGTTTCATGAAACGTTCTGTAGACAATTTAAAAAAATGATATGATCAAACGACGGTGAAGACGGTCTCTTAGACACTGAAGGCGTTAAATTCAATTAACTTTACTAACATGTTGGGCGAGTTTTAGAAACAGTATGAGTGTTAAAACCTCTAAGTTTTCTTGTTTAATCGATGAAATGTAAAATAATGAAAAATGCACAAATGCTTAGTGCGGAGAAATTAAAAAAAAAAACACTGAAAAAAGCATGCAGGGTTGCAACTCTTTTTTTAGAGGAGATTTCAGGAGTTTTGGCGAGAATGTTCAACCTTATTTTTAAGAAAATGACCATATTAAAATAAAAAAAACTGAGGAATGTTTCATTTTTTCCTGAATAAATTGGAATATTTGAGAAGATTTTAAAGGTGATGCCACAAGTAAAAAACAAATTATTTCTGAACAGCAGTTCTATGCATTTCCAAAAAAAATGGGTCAGGTTGTGAAATTAGAATTTTAAGAAAAAAGTTGTTGAAAAATCTACTTTGGACAAGACTTTAGGAGTTTTGTGGAGACATTTTTAAATTTGATAAGAATTGAAAAGTAAGGTGGCAACCCTAACTACTGTTTCAATATGAAAAAGGAAATTGAAAGCTTGCAGTTTAAACATAACTCTGGCCAAATTAACTTTTCTGGAATGTGTTTCATCAATTCGATT
>JASGCC010000095.1:1203121-1297493 GCA_030067915.1 Hydractinia echinata | reverse complement strand
TTGTAACTGTTTAAACACAACTTTCGAAATAAAAATAATACTAATTTCTTAGATTATCTTCCTCTGTAAAATTTGTAGACTTTTCTACAAAATCTTAACAGCCAACTGGTGAGTTTTCAACTTTACATAACACTAACCTGCCGGTGTTTGACAATCGGGACCGAATCTTGACAAACTTCACATATCATTATGGTCGATAACTTCAAAGTTCAACACTTTCTATTTTAAGGACTTCCTCTACTCAGTGGTAAAATTAAAAATGGAACAATAAATTCTAAAATATTAATTGGACTACCACGCAGAAGAATACGGATAAGATCATGATAAAGCAGTTTCTAATGTTATCTCTAATTCTTAACACTGGAGCAGGTTTAATGAGACGTTTAAAAAACATTTGTGAAACCAAGTCTGATTATATGCACCCTGCGTTTTTTTCAAACAAAAACCTCGCTATGCCTGGTATAAGAGAGACAATAAAACATTAGTGTAGTTTCAATATATACAAAAAAGACAGACTTTTTTTAATCCCTTCATCAAATAGTAGGATTTATGAAATTAGCTTAATTACAATAAACCTTATAAAAATAATTTAATGACTTGTATTGTACAATATTTTTGACTTTACAATCGCTTATGACGTTGTCCTTAATTACCTCATTTAAAAATTACCCTTTTACTTTGTTTCTACCTAATTCAAATTGTCAAGAAATTACAACAGATATCTAATTCCAATAGATTTTCTAATGTCTCTTCTACAATGGCACAGACTAGTTGATAAAACGATATCTAATGACACCATCTCATTTTCCAATGTTCTATGTGTTATATCATTGCAAGGAGGTTAAAGAGGGAAAGAGGTACATCACAGAAGTTTCTATTGAAACCATCAATATGCCGATCAGCAAATTGCTGCATTGTTTTCAAATTCAATTTGGTATTCTGAATCTCGCGCGAAATTATAAAAGTAACCTTTTCTTCAAATTGGTCATGTTTGCATAAATTATAAATTATTTTTTCTAGTGGTAAAACTTGTTTATTTGAAATTTGACCAAATAAAATCAGTTTTTAAACATTTCTGGTGTTTATGCCAAAAATAAGTAAATCACTCCGAATATGAGGCTATTTTGGGAAATTATACTAGAAGAAAAAACAATTTCAGAAAATAAAAACACAAATAAAATAAAATAAAAACTCATAAATCTGAGATAGAAATAAATACTAATATTTTCTTTTGTTCCATGAAAGAAACAAAAGTCACCAAAACACCGATTGCTACACTGCAAATTCATTAACTTTAAAGAAAAAATAAGTTTTTTTGGACCTAAGTTCCTTGGACATTGATTGGACCTAAGTTCCTTACTTTTTTTTGGCAATTTAAGGTACTTTTTCTGGGTATCTGATCTGTCATCATAGTAGCCATTTGGGAACATTCACAAAAGGATATATAGCATAAGCATAAGCACAGGAAATAGACAACATAATTTTTTAAAATAGATTGTTATTACAATTCCACAATTTAAGTGTTCTTGAAAAGTGATGCTCTCTAGCAAAATCGACCACTTCTATTTTTAATTCGTATTTTTAAAACAATAGAATTCCGTATTTCGTATTTTTAAAAATACGAATTGCGTATTAAAAAGTACGCGTATTTTTTTAAAAACCGTATTTCGTATTTTCAAAAAATACGGAATTCGTATTTAAAAATACGCGTATTTTAAAATACGAAATTCGAATTAATAAATACGCGTATTTTTAAAAATACGTATTTCTAAAAATACCTGTAGATTTAAAACACAAAGACATAAAAAAGTAATGTCTGGCTAGGGATCGTCTCGTTTCATTGTTTATACGAATTGAAAGTTGCCGCATTTTACTCTAAAATGACGAGAAAACGTCTCTGCGAAGCTATAAAGTTGCGTATTTCGTTCTTAAATGACGAGAAAAACGTCCCTGCGAAGCTCTAAAGTTGCCGTATTTCGTTCTTAAATGACGAGAAAACGTCCCTGCGAAGCTCTAAAATTCCCGTATTTTATTCTAAAATACGAGAAAAACGTCCCTGCGAAAGCTTTAAAGTTGCCGTATATCATTCTAAAATGACGAGAAAACGTTCCTGCGAAGCTCTATACTTGCCGTATTTCGTTCTTAAATGACGTGAAACGGTCCCTGTGAAGCTCTAAAGTTGCCGAATATCATTCTAAAATGACGAGGAAACGTTCCCTGCGAAGCTCTATAGTTGCCGTATTTCATTCTTAAATGACGAGAAAACGTCCCGGCGAAGCTTTAAAGTTGCGTATATCATTCTAAAATGACGAGAAAACGTCCCTGCGAAGCTCTAAATTGCCGTATTTCGTTCTAAAATACGAGAAAACGTCCCTGCGAAGCTCTAAAGTTACCGTATTTCATTCTAAAATGACGAGAAAAACGTCTCGGCGAAGCTTCAAAGTTGCCGTATATCATTTTAAAAAATGACGAGAAAACGGTCCCCGCGAAGTTCTAAAATTGCCGTATTTCGTTCTAAAAGGACGAGAAAACGTCCCTGCGAAGCTCTAAGAGTGCCGTATTTCATTCTTAAATGACGAGAAAACGTCCCTGCGAAGCTCTAAAATTGCCGTATTTCGTTCTTAAATGACGAAGAAACGTCCCTGCGAAGCTCTAAAGTTGCCGTATTTCGTTCTTAAATGACGAGAAAACGTCCCTGCGAAGCTCTAAAATTCCCGTATTTTATTCTAAAATGACGAGAAAACGTCCCTGCGAAGCTTTAAAGTTGCCGTATATCATTCTAAAATGACGTGAAACGGTCCCTGTGAAGCTCTAAAGTTGCCGAATATCATTCTAAAATGACGAGGAAAACGTTCCTGCGAAGCTCTATAGTTGCCGTATTTCATTCTTAAATGACGAGAAAACGTCCCGGCGAAGCTTTAAAGTTGCCGTATATCATTCTAAAATGACGAGAAAACGTCCCTGCGAAGCTCTAAAATTGCCGTATTTTATTCTAAAATGACGAGAAAACGTCCCTGCGAAGCTTTAAAGTTGCCGTATATCATTCTAAAATGACGTGAAACGGTCCCTGTGAAGCTTTAAAGTTGCCGTATATCATTCTAAAATGACGTGAAACGGTCCCTGTGAAGCTTTAAAGTTGCCGTATATCATTCTTAAATGACGAGAAAACGTCCCTGCGAAGCTCTAAAATGCCGTATTTCGTTCTTAAATGACGAGAAAACGTCCCTGCGAAAATCTAAAGTTGCCGTATTTCATTCTTAAATGACGAGAAAACTTTCCTGTGAAGCTTTAAAGTTGCCGTATATCATTCTTAAAATGACGAGAAAACGTCCCTGTGAAATTATGGAGCTAATTTAAAACCTATTAAAAACAAACTTGTAAAATTGAGGAATTTTTCTATTCAGTTTATTAAAACCACTCACTTGATACACGTAATAGTTTTCGATTTTTTAAAAATAGAATGTATACAACATTCTATCTTTAAAAATACGAATTTACTATTTTTCTATTTTTAAAAATACGAATTTTCGTATTTTCAAAAATACGAAATACGAATTTCGTATTTTTAAAAATAGATTTTTTCGTATTTTTAATATATGAAAATTCGTATTTCGTATTTTTTAAAAAATACGCGTATTTTAAAATACGAAATCCGTATTTTTTAATACGAAATTTCCGTATTTCGTATTTTTTAATACGAAAAGAGAAGTGGTCGATTTTCCTAGAGAGCATCTAAAATATTTAAAAATCTATCATATCAACAGGCCAGTTCCATCTATTGATGGTAAGTTATGATGTGAATGCATTTGGCTGATGTCAATAGCATTTTTAAAATTGGCGAAGCAGTTGCATTGTACTTTAAAGTTTGACGCAAAATAACTTAGAAATGGATAACAGGGATCACCAAGGCCAAAATAGACCAGTTAAGCATAGTCAACCTAGGATGGAGTGATCAATAAATCTTAAAGACCCCAAATCACGATTCTATACATTATAATGATCATTGTTTCAACACAATGTTGACGTCAGCGAAATATATCTTTGTAATAGACTCAAGCGATTTTTTCCACAGGCCCTTTCAGCTTTTAAGAGACTTAGCAGAGACACATTAGAAGGAAATGAAGAGTTACAAATAATCTAGCCTTTTCTTTTTTGAATAGGTGGCTGTTTATTCGTATTAGAGTAACTCTGTGAATAAAATTCATCAATCTCACGGCAAGAAAAACATGTTCTTAATTCGTTGTCATACAAAACGTAATAACAAAAATTTACTAGTCACCAAAAGAGTTCATGAGGAATCAATTTATTGAATTCAAATGTTAGGTTCAAAGGTCCATTTAGAAGGGTCTCCATTTTTTTAGGTTTTTAGGAGATTTTAAGATGTGATCACCCTGTTTAGTTGAATGATGAAATATCTTACCTCTTTTGTTTTGCATTGAAACAAATGGACAGCTCCGACTTTATCCTGTGAAAGTTTCGTGCTGAATATGAGTAAATTCTCAAACATTGGATCATCAAGACAAGTAATGCATAAACTGATCTGATCAAACGGGTATTCTTCGATGATGTCCTGCCATAGAGAAATTAAATAGGTGTTCTACTAATAATAATTACACCGAAAATTGAACATAAATTGATTATTAATACATTGCAGTATCAATGTTATAAACATTCACAGTTAACATATTTGGCGTCATGCCATTATCCTGTATAAAAAGCATGTTCCAAGACTTTCCAGACGTGTGCTTTTTATGTTTTAAATTACATGCTTTTTAATATAAATGGTTGTTAGCTAATAAAGAATATATGGAAAATAGCAACAACAACAACAACAAATCTATTACCATTGTTTCACCATTTGCCATTACAAGTTTACGACTGGTGATGTTCATGCTCATTTTTTGAGCCCACAATCCTCCACCAGTGCTTACTTGCTAAACATAAAGAAAAGACATAAAAAATAATATAAAGTTAATCTAGGATGTGTACTATTGGATTGAGAGGGTGTTTATTATGTATACCATATTCTCCAGTTAGCGCAGACCTCCAATTAGTGCCAACCCTTAGAGAAAATTGACTAAAAATGTGGTACTTAATAGTAAAATAGTAAAAAGCAGAGCAGAGGCATAGTTATACAATACACAAAAGTTTTTTTTAGATTTTAGATATTAAAAACCTATTTCAAAAACCTAATTTCCTCAAATTTATTCATGTATGTAAGTTCGAAGCAAGACAGAAGTAGTTTTTGTTTCTTTATTTCATTACACAAGGTTTGAGCCAATCTTCTACTTTTCAAAAAGCAAAAAACTTTGCTGGAACCACCAGTCCAACTTCACATTACCACTTCTGAACTACTTCGCAAATTAGCTGATTCTGCTTCAAGTGAAAAGTGTAATAATGATGAAAGTTCTATTGTACCATGATTGACAAGTTTTGTAAATTTCGTTGTGTATGTTTTTGAAGAGAGAAAAGAGAGAAGAGGGAGAAAAAAAATTCATTGATTTGACATTTAAAAAAATTATATTATTAGAGCCACTAATTAGTACCACATCCTTCGAATCAATTTTTAATTTAGCACCAGGGTGGCTAAACAGAGGAAATATGGTATACAGCTTGTGATAATTAGAGAATTACTTATACTTGTTAATGTTGTGTAAAATGAATATCATAAATCATATACAGCACATTAGTACTACTTACTATAGGCTATAAAAGGTTTTTTGTTTTGTTCAACACGCAAAGAATAACATAAATAGAAATAAAAATCCAAAAATTCAAATCATACATACCTTTAGGCGTGCTAAGGCTTCAGTAGGAGTCATATAACCAGCGTTTGCATCTTGGGGAAACGAGGCTAAGTGCTGAAATTGTTAAAGCAAGTTTAAAAGTAGTAAAATAAAAATGTTTAGCAACTCAAATTTTGGTGGAGTCTCTAGACTGAGAGATTGAATAACTGAGAACTTTTTATTTTTTCAGTCAAACTACAAAGCAAAGTACGAGTGTTTGGTTTAGGCAATAAAATTTTGTCTCACCATTTCTTACTCGTGATGGATGGTCCAACAAACATAATTAAAAATAAAATGAAAGGTAGTTCTAGAATTAACGAACATGTGGCCACAAAAAGGTAGACACTCAAAATAAGACAATCAAAATAAATATAACAAATGGTGGTATGTTGACGATGGAAAAAAACATTGATAAACTTCGTTTAGCATGCTCAACAGAAGAGCAGAAGTTGAATATTTAATAGGGAACTATTTTTTTGCTTTCTGCGCCTTCAAGATCGTCTCCACAATCAATTTAAAAAGAATCGTTTCAATTCGTTTAAAATTTTATTTGATTCTATACAATTTTGAAACAAATTTAAAAAAAAATCTTTAAAAAAATATCATTCCAAATTTGTTTCAAAATAGTTTTAAATCGCTTCGTTAAATTGAAAATCGTTTCGTAATTGTTTCCAAATAGTTTCAAATTTGTTACCCAATCCTTTTAAATTAAAATTAACACTTTGATAAATTCGTTTCAGTTCAAAACGTTTCAAAATCGCTTCTAATATAACACATGTTTATCAAGCATCACTGATTTCTAAAGAAATTAACTATCAAATTATGTAAATGTCTGCATTCTTCGGCACAGAAATAACAAAACGAGCTTGTAGAATGCGAAAAGAGCGCAGTGGATTGTTTAAAAACAATCACAACGGGGTCGTAGATAGCGAAAAGATCACTGTAGATTGTTTGTAGAAAGCAAGAGATCGCCATAGATCGAAACTATGAATACGCAATTTTGCTACTTCTTTTAAAATGATTAACCTTGCGTAAAATTTTTCGACATCTGTCGAAGTGAGAAAGGAATGTCTAAAAATACTTTCACAAATTAAAGTCAACACGTTTTAATTGCTTTTTAATTGCTTTGGGAAAACAATTTGTTCCAAAATTCGTTTTGTAAATCGTTTCAGATTTTGTTCCTAGATTCATTTCAAAATAGTTTCCCATTCACTTTCACTTTGTATCATTTTTGAGCTTAAAAAACAAAATAAATTACAATCGTTTCCAAATCGCTTCACGTTCGTTTCATGAAACGTTCTGTAGACAATTTAAAAAAATGATATGATCAAACGACGGTGAAGACGGTCTCTTAGACACTGAAGGCGTTAAATTCAATTAACTTTACTAACATGTTGGGCGAGTTTTAGAAACAGTATGAGTGTTAAAACCTCTAAGTTTTCTTGTTTAATCGATGAAATGTAAAATAATGAAAAAATGCACAAATGCTTAGTGCGGAGAAATTAAAAAAAAAAACACTGAAAAAAGCATGCAGGGTTGCAACTCTTTTTTATAGAGGAGATTTCAGGAGTTTTGGCGAGAATGTTCAACCTTATTTTTAAGAAAATGACCATATTAAAATAAAAAAAACTGAGGAATGTTTCATTTTTTCCTGAATAAATTGGAATATTTGAGAAGATTTTAAAGGTGATGCCACAAGTAAAAAACAAATTATTTCTGAACAGCAGTTCTATGCATTTCCAAAAAAATGGGTCAGGTTGTGAAATTAGAATTTTAAGAAAAAAGTTGTTGAAAAATCTACTTTTGGACAAGACTTTAGGAGTTTTGTGGAGACATTTTTAAATTTGATAAGAATTGAAAAGTAAGGTGGCAACCCTAACTACTGTTTCAATATGAAAAAGGAAATTGAAAGCTTGCAGTTTAAACATAACTCTGGCCAAATTAACTTTTCTGGAATGTGTTTCATCAATTCGATTTCCAGCCCACACACATAAAAAGGTTAAAAAGTTTAAAAAAGACTCCAGAACTACTCCAGTTTGCGTCATGTTGGAAAATTCCTCCCCTTAAATTTCTTAAAAGATAATCAAAAAATTTTATTATTTATATAAACCTATTCAAGCAAGCAATTAGTGTAAAAAAATGTTTTAAATTAAAATAAAACAGAATTCGTTTTTACAAGGTAAAGATCTGCCTGCATCACTACACTACGTGCAACACCTTACATCTTCTTCCCCACCATATAATAAATTCCCGAACAAATAAGTAAGCTCTCAGAAGCTGAATAGGTATACTGTACATGATTTTAATAAAATTAATGAAACATACCTCGACAAGAAATTGTTGTGTCGTCGGTGATTTAGAATGATCTGTCATATCTACAAATATAAAGAAGTTGTATGACGATGGCAACAACAAAATTTTTTATAAATAAACTAATAATTCATAGATACATGTTTGTAACTCCTTCCTAAACTATACAATATTTTCATTCTAAAGAATAATACTAACTGACTATAAGTGACACGTGAGATTATGAAATTTAAACAAGATAAAGTTTTAAAGAGAAAGTAATACAAAACCAACCAAGCAAATTAAAGGAAAACAAAAACAAATAAACAAAACTTTTAAACAAATAAAGCAAATAAAACAGAAAACAAATCAATGCATATACTTACTGTATTTTGCAACAGATCCAGGGGGTAGCCCGTTGGGAAGAGATCTAGTGTCCTACGAAAAGCACAATAAAAGTAAAACCATGAAGAATAGCAAACCAATTGTTACAAAACACAATGCAGGGTTCGGATAAGGAATTAAAAGTACCTTTGTAGTTTAGACTACAAAGGTCATTGCTAGTTAATTTTATAGTTAAATTATTTTGCAGAAGAACAAATTTTGATTGCAATTTGCAAATTGCTAATTTGAACCTTGCAATGCCAAGAGGGTGAAAAATCACAGTAGTGATGTAAAAGTCAAGCAGAGAAATGACATAACATTAATGCATACTCAAAAAGACAAGTATTAAAGCCAGCATTTAAATCTAAACCTTCGAACCAACAACAAGGAAAAAGACTCAGCATTGAGAGATAAGTAGACCAAGAGGGGAGAAAAAGATCGGTATACGATACGAGAGGGATCAGCAGATGTCCAAGAGGTTGGGTTCGGTTCACACTTCAGGTTGTTGCAGTTTCTGAAGTAGCTTAAATGAGAGATTTAAAAACTCTAGAACAGTCTTTTTAGTAGAGACTTTGTATATACTGGCTTTACTGTCTTATTTCAGAATTTTCCAAAAAGACTGGTACAGTATCTACTCTATTATTACGCCTCTCTCAATAAAAAATAAAAAAATAATTCGACCTTTCTAATATTCCCACCTCTCTAGTTTCTAAATTTGAAACGCTAAAGTTGCGGCAGGAATAATAAAGTAAATACAGTAAATAGAAACAGTATGAAACTCTGTCATAAAAAGAGGTGTAGAATTTTTACAATGTCTAGAAGATGCTAAGGGTTTGGTTAAAAGTCAATGGAAGAGCTTTGCTTGGCAACGTATACCGTAATGATCCGAACAAGCGCCCTGGGCGCTTATTAAATTTTTGGGGTTTTTTGCATGGGTGCTTAATCGAGCCTCCCCTCGATAAGGGGGCGCTTAAAAAATGCTGGGCGCTTATAATTTTTCCTAATTTTGTACAATTTAAAGACAACAGTAATTTTCAACTTTGTTTTTTTTCCTGAAAAATAAAACTGAACAAAAGATGTAACAAAATGAAGTTTAGTCTTTCTGGGGTTCCCAATATAAGAAAGTAAAATTTTCAAATAAGCGCCCAGTTTCTCAAGGTAGTTTTGGATTAAGCGCCCCCTTTTATCAGGTGGGCGCTTATTCGAGAGGGGCGCTTAATAAGTGCTGGGCGCTTATTGAACTTTGAGGAAATTACCTGGGCGCTTATTCGAGGGGGACGCTTAAAAAATGCTGGGCGCTTAATTGGATCATTACGGTAAGTTCTTCAACTAGAATAAAAAATATGAAAAAGTGAAAGAAAAGTTTATGCAAATAGTTCAAAGATATTGACACCAAAACAGTGAAAGTTCTTACAACCGTGAGAATGCTTTACGACAAAGGGAATACATCGAATATTAGTTTTAAATAAACAGCTACCAAAGACAAAAAATAGTTCAATAAAAAAACACAGAAAATGCTACACCTCATAGGTGGGTGTGAACAAAATATCCAAGTATCAACAAAAAAGTAGCAACCCTAAAGTAGATAATTATATTCAAAGAAAAATAATTTTAATTTGAAAAATAAAATAAAATAAAATTTATGCAGACTAGTCACAAAAAGTAACTTACAAAAATTTAATATGTGAAGTGATTTAAACTAAGAACAAGTCATGAGTTAATCCTTCTATTCACACACAAAAACTTAAAATTCACTCATACGACGGAGTGTAAGCATAGGTATCTGTTATTGCATATCATAGCAAGAACACTCTCCTGTACAGTGCATGTAGTAATTGCACATTCTTTGATACAAAAACCTATATGATTTTCTATAATTACCTCCAGTTGAAACATAATACAAGTAACATAAAAGACTTTCAAAAGTATTTTGATTAAAGTATAACAGATAAGTTAATAAGACAAATCCTTTATCTATGTCATGATGTAAACACAAGTCTTTTCTGAGTAGCAAGAACAAAGTATTTTCCTGTACATCTAAATGGTATTATTCTATCTGCTTTCTGACAAAGTATCGATTTGTTATTGATGAAAACAAAACTCTTTGAGGCATGTGACAGAAGAGGAAAAACAGAGAAGACCCTACACTTAAAGAAACTTTAGAAAGGTTTGATAGACTACACTCACGAATGTAAATAACAGATAATTAGCAGATGTATTTTACTAATGTAATTAAGTATAATCCCCATAAAAAAATATAACCTGATAAAAATTAAAAAAACTAGCTACTTAGAGGTTAATATTCTGGGTGAAAGAAAACACAGGATCATTTTATGGTCTTTAAACATAAGGTATCAATGGAAAAAATAAAATTGTGGAGCACAAAAAGTGGAACAACATCATTAACAATATCAGTGTTGAATTACAAAGCCTTGATCATGTTACACAAATAAACAACGAATAACATCACCTAGCAACACAAACAAAACAACAATAATTTGAAGACTTCTAATAAGAATCAATACATATAAAAATAAACAAAGATTATATGAATAAAATTAAAGAATTATCTATTAATGCTAAGATAATCCAAATTATGATATTAGAAGAATGTTTGCCAAAAATAAGCTTGTTTCAACCTGCGATTTATAGTCCATTCAAATCATGCTGGCGTAACGTACAGACTGTAAACCATTGATGGTTTTAATGAGTGACAATGATTCCTCAGGCAATGAGATCTTGGCGTTACATGAAAATATAAGATGTGTCATATGATAGTCATGTTGTTGTCAAGGAGACATGTCAATGACTCTCTCCACAAATACACTACTATGACTATATGACAACTGTTATTTATAACTTTCGGTTACCTTATTGTAAATAATATTCCAATATTTATTTGAGATTTTTTATTAATATTTTGAAAGCAACATAATGAAGAATTATACTCTTCCCTATATTTGTAATTAGTTATTAAATTATTAATTTGTAATTAATAGGATTAATAAACATTATAGAAAATTATGGAAAATGTTCCCAGTTAATCTTTTCCATTTGTCACAAAATAACACGCTTGGGGATAAAATCATAAGATTCTAAAAGCTCCAACAAATATCCGCAAATCACCAACTTCAACAAATATCCACAAAAGTTAAAGAAATCATACATAATAAAATACAAAATGATATCCCATGAATTTATTTCAATTCTTTACATTGTTCTCTAATGCTATTTCAAACAAAGGCACTTATTGCTAAAAAAGAAACAACTGAAAAAAACTGCACACTTTCTTACCATCCAGAAATTTAGTTTAGTGCACGTTAAAAAGAAGAAACATATTTCTCATATCAGGTTCCTATGTACCTCCATCTTCCATCTACAATCAGTAGCTATTTTTTAAAGTCGGCAAAAACCAGAAACTCGCTAATACTCTGCACTCAGTTTACAAAATGCTAACATGAATGAAACAGTTTTAATTCTATCATAAAATGTAAAAAAATTGGTTTAAAATTTTGCCAATCCTGTTTCTCCACAAATTAATCCGCTTAGGAATATAAAATCTCCCAATGCTCTCAAAAATATCTCCAAATCGCAAGCCCTCACATATATCCCTGAATCACAAGTTCTCACATATAATCCACAAATCTCTTTCGATACATCATGCAAATGGAGTTCACCTTGTTTCTGTTGGCAATTAAAAAAGCAGCAAATAGAAATATCTCTAACGTCAAAATGACTTTTTAAACTCACTATTAATGGAAAACCAAACTTTAAAAATACTTCAATTTTATACCAAAAAAAGAACAAACTTTTCTCACCATCCAAAAACAGGGAAAATTAGTAAAAGTGTGCGTTTAATTATGAGAAACATATTCTCTGATATCAGGTTCTAGGGGTTGATAGAGGAAATAATTATGCGTGTTTGTAGCTTCCGTGAAGAGCCTGCTAATATATTTTTATAATAGTAACCCTCTCTCTATAGCTGGTGGCATGTGTTTGGTTGTTATGTCTGCATGTAGTAACAAAACGTTTTAGTTTATGTTAGTGGTTCAGTAATTATATAAAAAAAAACAAAGAATAAACAAATTACTCATTTCAAACAAACTATATCAGATTCTGACATGGTGTGATAAACTCCTTGGAGACTAGATCAAAAAAACCATATTAAAGCATTACAACAACAAAACAACTACGCTAATATTTTACTTACACCTGTATACATCATTCCTGCAGCCAGACGATGTCTAAAAAAACAGGTTAAAAATAATATAAAATATATTTAAATCAACATCACCAGGGCTAAAAATGTAACACTAGTTGGGCAAGTTGTCAATTACGTTAGATTGTGTTTTAAATAAGTTCAAAAAAAAAAAAATGTCACAAATGCATTTTTAAAAACATGTGCATCATATTTATAAGTTAATGTTTTTTGCTACCACCCTCTAATTCTAAAATGAAAGCAAGAAAGCAAACCTTTTTTAATGTCAATGATTTTTCCCTCTACTAGAAAATTGTTTATAACAGAAAAAAATATAAATGAACTAATTGATAAGCCTGTGGAAAAAAAACACTTAGAACAATGTATGAGTCATTTGAATTTTGATGTCGTCTCATTGTGTAGAGCGTGAACTGCTGATCAAGAAACGATTATGTGCTTTTGACGAAGTCATGAAGACATATTGGGGTTTAAACGTTTTTTGATGATGACATCAACTGTCTGTTTCAAAACGGGTTGGGTTATCAAGTTTTTTAAAAATTAATCCTATTTTCGTCTCAAGTGGTTCCTACAACACCTCACAGAAAGCCATTTTACAAAGTTAGCATACACCATCGACTCACAAATTCTCTGCAGCATGCAGAACAATGGCCATGTTGACGTTAGCAACAATTAGCACATTTTAAGAGTTAGAATCTAACCAAATAAATATTAACAAGTGAACATTGAAAAGTTCAAATTGTGTGAATCTAGTTGAGAAATCGTCTACATAACTACTTGTGGGGACAAATTTCAAAATTTGGCTACTTTTCTAAATATATTTTGCCTTGAAATTACCCATGCAGGAGATGTCAGTTATTTCCACCCGTTTCCAAGTTATTAGGCCCTAATGTTAAAGTGCAACAATGCAATGGCCGCACTAATTAAAATTAAGCTATTAACGTTAAACAGTTTTGTTGACATCACAACGTCTAAAATGTTGATATGCAAATAAGACATGTATTTTTCAGCGACTTTAAAGAGAACTGAACACATCCACTTTAGCTGTTACACAGTTACCGTATTATGATATAAGATCTGCAATAATAAAAACCTCAAACTTTTATCACTGATATGGGCAATTGAAGCTGACAATAATAGACAACTGTTGTTTCGCTTAAAAGCCTAAAAATGTTTGGTGTATTGCTGCAATGAGCTATTTAACTATGCTTTAGAAAAACAATTCTGTATCCTTTTTCTTATTTTTTTTAGCTTTCACTAAAGGTAATTAAATCTTTTGGAAGATCCTTGCTATGGTAGACAAATGTAGATATAGATTTGAAACATTATTCTTAATGCAAATATCATTTAGGCTTGTGGCTTGTGGCTTGTGGCTATGTTTAAATTCAAATTCTCTATTAATCAAAAAAGGATCACTTACTTTGCTGGGTTGCCACCATTCATCAATGCCATATCATCAGAAGGCTAAAAACATAACAAATTTTTTGATCGTACACATATTATGTTTTTACAAGAGAATAAGCAAAGGGTTTAGTCTCCTAGGATCCGTAATTATTTCATGACTCTAGTAAAATAAAAATATTGAATATCGAGCTTGTAGGGGAAATAGCGATATTAAGCTAGTACATAATCTCAAGCTCCCGAAAGTTTTTTAATTTTTTTTTTGAGTAAATAAGCTGTAGGAGTGAAAGTTTCTTGAAACTTTTGAGCTGTGGTACTCAGTTTCTTATAAACACGTTTCTTATAAAGAATAATGTGTTTCTTATCTGCAAAATAACTTAAAGAGTTAATTGCTAATCGTTTTGGAATGTTTCAGCCAGAATTTTAACAAAAGATTTTTTTTAGGTTATTTAGAAGATTTTAGGTGTAGCAACTCTTTTTACTGTAGTTAAGAATCCAATCAAATTATATGAAAATTAAGCAATCACTCCCCTCTATTAAATGACAAAGAAAAAAATTTCACAACTGTTTAAATAAAAGTCTGTAAAAATATGATAAAAATATATAATTAGGTTACAAATGGAGTTAACTAGGGACATGGTTGATCCATCCTATACGTCCAACTGATTTGATTAGTTGGTAAAGACAGTTTGTTTAATTCCATATTTAAAAAGGGCTTCCACTCTTTTATAGGGTCAAATTTTATAGGGTCAAATTGGAGATTAAAGGACTTTAGATGAGGGATTTTAACCTTTGTCAATTGAGATGACAGTATTTTAACTCATTTAAAGAGATGCCATGAGTGAAGAACATATTATTGCCATCCATTTCTATGCATATTTTGAAAATTAAAACATAGGACAGTTTTAAAGGAGACTTCAAAATTGACGAGATTTGAGGAGAAATTTTTAAAAATCTACTTTTAGAGGAGATCAGATAATTCGATAATTGAGGAAATTTAAGGAGAATTATTAAAAATTTACTTTAAGAGGAGATTCGAGAAAACTTTCCAAAATTGAGGAGTATTCAGAAAGTTGTTAAAATCTGCCTTTAGAGGAAATTTCGACAAAAATTTCCAAAATTGAGGAGAATTGAGGAGTTTTAAGGAGGAGGCGTGGCAGTCATAGTAATATATTTAACTACTCTAGTCAATGTTTAGAAAAATCACAATTTGCAAGGAAACATGATATAAGGCATTAGCAGGTCCAAATTATCTTTTTAAAGAATTTCATGTAAACATTTTAATGATAAAAACTTAATAGAAAAGAATGTCACGAAAGAAGACTAATTTCCAATTGTCCATACATTCATTTGTTCGTTCGTTCATTCATTCATTCGTTCACTCACTTTTTTTTTCATTTAAAAACTTAATACTAACACAATGCAAGCCAATAACAGAAATTTTACCTAAAATTTTGTATAAAAATTCAAATCTTCAAGTACTAATCAAAATTAAGAGGTCATCCTTAAAACTGATTGCAGGCATAGTAACAAAATAAGTCTAGTGGTTTTAAAAAAAGAAAAGGGTACACATAAATTGAAAAATCAAATACCTTTTGTTACCTGTATATCAATCAATCAATTTTATATAACGTAAAAATATGAAACATAATAATAAGAAAAATTCTCATAAAGTACACCTACATTCATATAGTTTATTTACGCATTGTTGGCACAACAAATGTCCTGGTACTGTGAAACATGTAATGTTGTAACAAGAGATTATATCCTCTATAACTATTATTTTTTGTGTTAACGTCCCTTTAAAGAAGCAGCAAAAGCGAGAAAACATAAACAAGTCAAAAAGAGACGAAGAACAAACCTTAATAAATAAAAAATTCAATTGGCAGATCTAAGTTTCATAAGACACTTTCCATACTCCCATATCTAACTGTTGATAACATTGGATAGCTATAGAAAAGTATCTACCACAGTATAATGCAGATTACAATGACCTGGTTTTCACACGCTATTTAAATTAATTCTTACTTGCTATACCAAGTCAAGTGGAGATTTATCTTACTGTTATAGAATACAAGTATATACTCAAGACTGGTTAAAATATTTTTTTTTCACTTTAGTTTAAAGGTAAATAAAAATACCGGTTGCAAACTATATGAGCTGTAGAAACCAGGTTATTAAATCTAGGCTAAGGATATAATGAACTTAGTATAAATTGTTTTAATTCAGCTAATCTAAATTCTTTCATGCTAAACTATTTTGTCAAAACAGGCTGCCAATTAAAAACTAATTTTCTTTGATAATACAGGCTATGTTATTCTACATTGTGTAGCCTCACGGTTAAAAACAACTTCTTTGAAAGCAATTCCCATCATGGTGACAAAGCCATTTTAGATTTACTTCCTCAGAAAATAAATAAATCTTTGTTGTACAAAAATGAGAAACAATAAGCAAGCAAATAAAACTAACAAAAAATTAGCACATAAGTTCTAATAAAAAACTTTAACTAATATAGTAACATATTCAAAAGTGAAATAATACTCAAAGGCAAAAAAAAAATCTGAACGGAAGAGTTTCAACAACTAGTTATATTATAAATGTATTAAATTTTGATACCAAACATGTACAAAGCATAATTCATTATGTAGACATAATGTTAAAATGTAAATCATCATCAAGCTTCTTTATCACACTGCTAACTTGACTTCAGAAAACAATGCCTATCGCAAATACATCTGTAATCGTTAACTAATTGTTTTCCAGTTTTCTCTCTAATTATTTTAAGGTCAAATGGTGCCTGTGTATAGGAATACCTTATCAGAAATTTAGTCAGGATATTCTATCCTACCTATTCTATAGTTAAATCAACTTATTTTTATCAAAACATTTAGCTCCCTGGTGGTAAGTGTTACGTGGTGCCAGTCAAAACAAATATAGCACAAACACACATAAAAAAGGTTTACCATCAAAGTAAAAACAAAAGGTCTTGAGATGTTTGATTGAAAATGAAACATCATATTTGGCTGAAAACTGTGCAATATACAAATTAATCTCAACACAGCCAGAAAACAACACATGAATTGATATAACATACATGCACACAATTTTCTGTTACCGGGAAACTTTCACACTTATTCATAAAGCATTCTAATCACAATTCAGATTAGAAGACAAATTTGAAGTATGTTCTATAGAATAGTTAGCAGTGGGTATCGGATAGTTTATGCACAATGTCTGATGCATGAATAACAAAAATAAGTACTTGGTAAAAACTTATATTATTGAAACATATGCATAACATGATACACACAGGAAAGTTTAGAACTTTCAGTTTTTGTACATTATCCTGACACCTTTTCCTGCATTATGTTATTCCAACAAAGTACAAATTTTTAAGTTCATTCGCCATGTTTTAAATTTTTCAACAAACTTACAAAAGATAACCAATGTGAATAGAGTGATGAATATTAGGTTCTAGCACAGGGTAACATATTTAAGAGATATTCCTAAGCAATATCACTGTGTTTTGCTTGGATAAAAATATTTTTTTCATTAAAAATTATTTTCTGCAGGGAAAATAGAAAGTCAAAAACTACGAACAATTTAGGTCCCACTAATATGTTGTTACAGTCCAAATCCTTTAGTATATGTTTGCTTTTAATGAAAAGATCATGATGAGCAATTACAACAGTATAAAATAAATAAATAAATAAATGAATGAACGAGAAGTGTAAAACAGAAATGAAAAACTTACCATATTGTTGTTATTGTCACTTGGAACATGATTTTCACCAGGAAACACTATAAAAAAAAGTTATAACTATTGAATAATTTTGCTAACTTTTATCAATATTATATTATATCACCGTCACACTTGACTCATGAAAGCTATTGTATTTTTTTTGAAAAGAAGATCTTGCTCTTCTGTGATACCTTTTACAACTTGTTTTGTTTCTCAAAAAAACACAATAAAACAATAAAAAAGGTATCGATAAATTAAGTTAAAAACAAAGAAGAAAGTCAATATAATAACTTGATGAATTCAAAAAAAATGTGAAATAAAAAAAACAAACAGAAGAAGACAATAATCAATATTGTAACTAACGAAAACAAAACAAAATAAAACAACACAAACAAACAAACCAAATCAAAATCAAACATAAAAACTAAAGAAGTATATAAGTAAGCAAGAAAAAACAAGGTCATCCTAGATTTTAAAACTTACAAGTTGAATGCTAATGCATATTATCGCTAATTCGAGAAAGTTTGTAAAGGAAAACAAAAGGCTCTTAAGGATGGCTTGTTGTTCGATTAGTTTTTAATGTATAGTAAGAGTGTATCTAACTTTCAAGGCCTTGTTTTTAACATACAGATCACACTTACATCCATCATTTGTCACATTCATATAATTGGATTTATCCAGCTTCGAATACGCTGGACTCCCTTCACGGCTACTCCCACTAGCATTACTGCTACCTGTATAACTTGCCATGCTTACAGGTGAACTCACAGGTGAAGGTTTTACAGGCGGTGCAGACCACGACATGATCGACTAAAGTTGACTGTTTTGCAATGTTTTTCGTGTTCTTTCTTTTAAGCTTTTTTAAACTTTAAAATAAAAAAAAATTGCCAAATTTATTAACTGATGAAAACATGCTGTATCCTATAATTTACAATGGTCGCCTTCATCCCAAACATTTACTAAATCAGGGAAACAATATTTTGCTAAATAATAGACACATTCTTAAACTTTAAATAATAGACATATTCTTAAACTTTTAAAACACTTTCACACCCTTAAACTTTTAAAAACACTTCCACACCAATCAAAAACCAATTTGTGAATGACTTTAAATGCAAAAGGTTGCAATTTGTACACATACATTGAGTAATAGTCTTCATTAAGGGCTTGGAACATAATTTTAGTTCAGGAGACTTTAATTGGACTCCTGCTTCTCAGGTGAGTCTAAACAAAACTTATCTTTGTTGCGGTAAAAAATTTTCCATTTTAAAAAAGTAATGGCATGTCTTCTTTCTATTGTTGTATTTTGATTTAGTGCCAATTGTGTACCTTTACCATAAGTTCACATTCCCTCACAACAATTTCAAAAGATTCATATTACCATCGTTAGTCTCAGCCCAAACCCTGTGATGCAAATACACTAAACTAGTTGTTAGCCCATAGAAAATTCCATGGCGGATTGAAAGTCGTACATATTCTCCACATCATTATTTTATGTATTCTTGCCCATCTGTTAGCATGGACTTATGACTATGTGTCAGTATACAAAAGCCTGTTTTTCTTAAATTTATTCACAGACAGCGAGTAAATATAAATATATCCTCATTTTTGCTTTAAGATCTGTTAAAAACAATTGTGGAACAGAAAGTGTTGTTAATACTCTACATACTCTTTGCTCAGATGGTGGCAACCAGTAAATACAACTGCTAAAAACATGTCTTGTTGTATAACATTTATATAACAAAAGATAATTCAAAACAGTAACCACAATCTACAAAAATGATGAAACATTAAAATGTATCATAAATTTCGTACATACAAACTGTGTTGCTACCCAGCATTGGTGAATACCTTCTTTTTTCAGGGGGTATAAAAATTTCTTTTTTTTTTACAATAATGTGTGCAATGAATTTTTTTTTTAATTTATAAACTGAAACAGTAACCTTTCCCCACGCTTCAATGTTTTTATAATTGATAAAAGATTCTTAATAAACTTTCGCTTTAACATGTTTTGGATATCAACTGGTCTTGCCCCCCTCTCCTTTTAAAATATGATTTATTTAAATCAAATAATGCTAAAACAAATATATTTCAATTATGCTTTTATAAGATGCTATTTGTTTGCATCAGTTTTTTCATTTCTGTTTTTTTGTGTCTTTATCTTTTGAATAGCAAAACAAATATGTGCGATGACAAATCTAATATTTAAGATTACGTTGATCTTACAGTCCTACAAAAATAGTTAATTTTTTTTCTTTTAATAAAATCTTTAGCAATGACCAGATGTTAAGTTAAGCAGTGTTTCCATTTTGCTAAAAAATAACATTTTATGAGTTTTTATGTTAGAATTTTAACAAATAAGGAGTTGTGTGTTCTCATAAAAAATGGTGTAGATATCACTCCAAAGTAAAAAGACCTAGTTTTGTCATTTTCAGATAATTGTTAAACCATATCTCCCACAGCCAAAAGGGTCCATTCACCTAAAACATCTATTATCGTCTCCATCAACAGAAAAAGGTATATATACCTTTCGGAAGCAGAAAAGATTTAGAATCTATAGAAATCCACTGAAATGTGAATTTTCAAAACAATGGCTCCTTCTTTTTTAAAATAGAGAAGTGCATTTGATGTCTAATACTCTTATTTATTCTCTTGGGATTTTCTCACACCAATAAAACATAAAGAGGACATAGGAAGTCACATAAGAACAAAAACATAAAGTATAATTTTAAATGAAAATAAAAATTTAAGTCATGACTGCAAAAGGATAAAATACATAATTTTTGCTAACTATTTTTAAATTATCCCACGTTTTTTAAAAAAGATCCCTTCATCCTTGACTTTCCTGGTCTAAGAATTCCAAGCCCCAGGACCCCTTTATGAAAGAAATCCTAGCTTTGCAAATTATTTATTTTTTGATGTGTTTAGTAAACTTATTGCAATAAAAAGTAAAGTATTCATTTCAAATTGTTGTTTTAATTTACAAGTAGTTTGTGTAGTCCTAATTTGACCCCTGACATTATTTTAAATATTAATTGATAAATTAAATGTTCAATACTTGACTGTGAGACAGACAATCATCAGAAAAATAATAAAACTAGAAATGGTAAAAAAACTAAATAATTAATAAATCTGATAACATTTGTAATATTGATAAGAATGGCTTTTGTGCAAATATATAAATATACATATAATATACATACATATTTAGAATATTACTAGTCCACCCATCCTTTGTATACCACATTACGTGCTTCTCACTACAGACGTTACCAGGTATTATAATATAGATAAAAGTTGATAAAATATGCTGTAAATTTGATGTCTAACATAGATGTAATTTAGCAGAAACTGGGAAAAAGCATCAAAATACCTAACATGTGATTAAATATACATAACTATTTAATTATACTAGATCTGAAGACAATTGCCATGACAACAAAACCTTGTGGTAGAGATTTTCTTAATAAATACGAAATATTGAAAGTTGATAAGACTGATGCTGAACCAGCTTTTATTATAATCGACGGTTGACGTTGATTTGGTATTATTAAAAAAAATACGTATTCTATTCCCCTCTTTTAAACACCCCTTATAATAGAAACCCACACATCCTAAAAATTTAATAAACACCTTGGGCATTTATTGAAGCATTATAGTTACAATTTTTTGATCATTCTAAATTCTTTTTGTTTTGCTTAGTGGTACACATGCCAAGATAAAATTGTGAGGGCTGTGCATTAATTTGTCAAATTTAACGTTTTCGTATAAAAAATACATTTATTTCCATTAGCACGCAGTTCAAAATTAATATAATCTTCATTTTTATATAAAAGTTGCCAAAATGTGAAGGCCTTTTCAAGATACTATTACATTTGTCGTTAATCTATCAGTATTTATAATTATTGTAAACCTCAGACATCGTACTGTGTTATACTGAGAAATTGTTATTATCTTTGCAATTTGCATGGTTCAACTAAAACTCAAGACCTAAAAAATTTAAAATTTGACACTGATACATAAATGTATATATATACATATAAAACCAGCTAGCACTGTTTTTTAATCATATTAAAGATATATATAAAACAAGCAACTATATAGAGAAGAGACAGCTTGATTTACAAAACTGAGTCAAAAATTCTAGTTAATGTCTGTTTGATCAATTTTCATTAGTCCATAATCCAACTGCACCTGGTACAAAGTTAGGGAGCAACTTCGGAGTTCATAAAGCAAAATCTTGGACATCATAAAAAGCTGTGTTCAGTAGTTACGATTTATATATAATTTATAAGATGTTTTGGTTTTGGCACAGCATTGAGAACAATATATACACACTCGTTCCTGTGGGTAGAAAATATAAATAACAGCACACAAAAGTCAAATAAATATATTTTAAACACAAAATGGCGCCGTAGATTAGTGGTTATAGCTTTCGTACTCTGTGCGGGAGACCGGGGTTCGATTCCTCTTGACGGCGATTCAACATGGGCGAGTGAATGTTACCATAGCCCCGGGTTAACCCAAGCCATGTGAGGGAAATTGGGGAGATGGCACACTGTGTGGGCCGTTGGATGTTGCCGGGAGTTGTCTAGTAGAGCGTGGGCCCTACTAATTGGGTCTGCGTAGCTCAAAATGAGCATTAAATACTCTAGGACTCTCCATCTAAGCCATGGCCCCTCCTGGAAATAATAGACAGGGTATATCCCTCGATATTTGTGAGGCTAGCCATGTAAAATATGCACATCTATCTATCTATCTAAAAGCTAAAGTTGCGAAACATTTTTTTCAATAGACCTTTTTGAATGTTTACATTTTTCGCGGTAAGCCCTTTCGGCTTTAACAATTGTGTGGCAGGCGAAAAGATGGGGGCGCTAGGTGAAGTGAGGTCCTTTTTAGTCTGTTTCTTCGCACAAAGGTATCATTATGACTTTATATGAATATATGTCAGTCAGAAGTTACCCATCTACACTCGATAATAGTTTAAAGCCTCAAAAATATTTCCATAGAAAGAAATGGGCTGAAAAATACCTTTCTTCAGCAAGCTTCCACATCTTTCTGCCTGCCACGCAGTTGTTAGAGCCAGAAGGGCTTACCGTGGAAAATGTAAACATTCAAAAAGGTCTAGCTATAAAAGAGTGACATACAATATTTCAGTGCATTTAAAACTTTTGCCTACAAAAAATCCATATTTTAATAATAAACAATTTACTTCATTATTTTGTCCTGCTTTTTACCTACAAGAATGTGTGCACATGTACAAAAATCTCCAAAGTTTTGTGAACATTAGCAATCCATCATAATAGTGCCAGGCAGCTGGCTAGTCAAAACAACAAAACGCAAATTATATTACGTTAGCTACGTCAAATGTTATTGTAAATTGAAATATGATATGCAAACTTACTATGGTAGCCTAAGGAACGCGAATTGTCTCGCATGTTTGTATTACTTTTGATTCTTTTAGTAGTTATGCAAACACAGAAGAATGTATTGATTGCTCTTTTTTCTCCACGTTTTTGCTCTGATTTGTTTAGCTGTGCAAATACGATGTTGTACTTGTTGTTTACCACAAAACGTCTTCTTTGCTTCTACATCAAATGGAACCGCCTCCATGTTTCGTTTTTTACGCGGCCGGGAAGATTCAAAAAATGATTCTCGAGTGTAAAGTTCTCTTTTGATATATCGAAATATATGGGAGACATTTAACGTATTTTGGAAGTGAAGAAGATTTATATCATTTCATATGTGATCATTATCTAAACACGCTAACAAAATTCTCCTTCTGTTTTTTTTTCCGTTAATTTCTTTACACAACACCTTAAGCATCCGTCCCCAGGGTTTTTTTCCTGATCTTATTATTCCTTTTCTCAACCTCGTCCCCAAAACTCCTTTTCGTAAATATAAAAAAGCGAAAATACATCTTGGGAATGAGGTTGATCTTTTTCAACATAAAGCTCAAACCTTTTAGTTCTATTGAACTTAATGTTTGTGGAAGAAGGAAGGAATACAGGAATTATCTCTACCACGTTTTTCAGCAACACCTTATAGGCAGGATGAGTCTCAACAACCTCTTTCCAATGGTCTGTGGCCCTCGAGCTGTTATTTCGCCGCTTTTAAATTCATCTAAAAGGCAAAATGCCCTAGAAACAAGGTTGGTGTCTCAAATCCTAAAACGAATCATCAACTTGTAAAGCAACAGCCAAGCAAGAAGTATAGTTACGGAAACTAATTTTCGCGCCAAAAAACAAGATCGTGAGGCTGAAGGTCCTAATATTTCGCGAGAATTAAATTTTGCGAATTTTGAAACATTGTTCCTCAATTTCGTGTATTCGAAGCAACCTCGTCTCCAGAACCTGTTAGTTTTTTTTTTACATTGAGACAGACCCTACAAAAGATTCCGTCTCATTGTAGAAACACCTAACACTACAAAGGTCCCTTGAAACCAAAAACCTTGGTTTCAAGGTACCTCTATAGTAGGAAGACTGCTGAAGTTCAAGTCTAAATATCTCTTTATATAGTGATGGACAAGAACATAAAGGGAAAAATTATTATAAGAATGTTTTCTTTTTTAAAAAAAGAAAAATATCTAACTTTCGCGTGAATTAATTTTCGCGAATACGCTCAACATGCACTTTATCAAACATTCATATCTTAAACGTAAGTTTTTCGTCTCTTTCATTAGTAATTTTGACGTTATCTCCGCTACAACCACCTAGGCGGTTGTCTAGTTGAGCGATTGCTGTGCTTGCCACGACTTTCGTAGCTCACATGGGAGCTTTAAATGCGCTAGGACCCCCTTCGCAGGACCCTCGTTGATAACAGTACCAATAGGAACTGAAGAGGCTATCCTGGGTAAATAATTTCAATAATAATAATAATAATAATAATAATAATAAAGACAAAGTGCCCCGGTGTCGAGGTTGGTTATATCATAAACTATAGGAGAAAATGCAGCTGATAGAAACTAACTGAATTCGAATGTTCGTGCAGAAGTTCTTATAAAACTCCCTGGGGACAGGGGTGGTCTAAAGGATTATTTGCGTAAAAATTCGCAAAAATCAACACATTTTTCGCACTTTATCGCTAATGACATGAAAGTTCGAAATAGTGGGTGCGAAGTTGTCAAGAACTCGCGAAATTCGCAAAAAATAATTTTCGCGAAAGTAATTACATTAAGATATATAAAAAGAGGAAAACGGACAAACAACAGTTGAACCTCTAAAACACAGAAAAAACTAAATCACATTGAGCCTCAGGCCAAAATTTTCTGTTGATTATAAAAAAATACACAAAAATTTCGGGGGCTGCGGTAACAGGTTCTAAATACACAAGGTCCAAGGCTCTTTAGTCCTTTTTGTCAACAAAAGGGGCAAAAACTTTGGCAAGGGAGGACGTATATTAAGCAACATTTTTTGCCAAGTCATTGATTGGCTGTTTATATTGTGCTTTCAACAGGCGGTAGGCTGCGTATATTGTTTTTAAAGAATCTTTTGTTGATAATAAGGGGTTATTTCCCCTTTTTATTAACGGTATTCCTTTCGGTCAGCTCCGAGCGGAGTATATGAAGTTGGACTGGGATCGATTCCCACTGAAAATTTTATGAGACAGCAAAAATGCTTGAGTTCGTGTGTTTAACATAAAAATACAAATAGCCGACAGCTAAATCAATCGAGCAAATAAAGTGAATACTTGATTGTCATACAAGCTTAGTAAAATGTTATGAGAATTTAGCAAGAATCTCCGTGACGAAGAAATACCCCTGCGGTAAACTCGCTCGGGGCAAACTCGACTAGCAAAAGAAACTTGTGAATTAGAGCATCTTTGCACACCACTGCGGATCGAGGTATAAAAGTCACTAAACATTTTTTTCTGTATTTTTTTTTCTTTCTTTTCACGAATTCAACACTCAGAACTTTTCAAAAAAGCTGGGTACAAAATTGGTCATTGGAAGCAACTAAGACATGGTAACAGTGTTTTTTTACTGTGTTTAAAACTCGCGTGGTAGAACGTCAGTGCGTGTCTTCGGGATCGTATTCCGGATTCTTTTTACAGATAACGAAACCCTCCAGAACAGGAGTTAATGCGATGTCTAGTGAAAAGTTGTTAAGGAAAAAAACATGCATATTTTCATAACTCTAAAATTATAAATTTTAAAGAATTGATTTCCTATAGACAAGCAAATTGGGCTTGTGAAAATTTTGCATATAATGCATATTGTTTTCACCGGCCCAAATTTTCCCCATCTCCGAAAATTTTCGTTAATTTTTCGGTGTAGCAACGGGCCGACGAATAATTTTAGGCTTCGTTAATTTTCTCAATTGTGCATGTTTTTAGTTACAACTTTATTAATGCGAGATAAAACGTGTAAAATTTTAGGCGCTCAGGGTCAGGCAAGGTAGATTACTGCAGTAAATCAGAGGAAGCGTGGAAAAGATACATTCGTCGGTAGCAAGTTCAGCTCGTTCACCATGCGCAAGTAGAACTGGTGTTGTGTGTGTTTGAAAACCTGTGATAGATTTTGGTTTGCCAGCTTGACCGACCACATCAACAGCCTGTAAGAAAGAATACACAAGAAAACATTATTGAGCAACTCGATCCATCATCTTTGCAGCATGCTCACAATTCACCTATAATAAATCACTACTGTATGTTAGAATCACAGGAAAAACAAAACAGAAGTGATATTTCTGTCTTAGCTTTATGTAGACGGCTATGCAACACTTAGTTTTGACCTACTAACTACTCTTAGTGTGTACTAACTTTGCCTAACCTACCCGTAGACAAGCTATACTGTGCTCCGTTGTGGTCTATGAACTGCACTACGCTTCAGCTTACAACACAATGTGTGTATTTTGCCTAATCTACCCGTAAACAAGCTAAACGTGCTCTGATGTGGCCTAAAAACTGCGCTACGCTATAGCTTACAACACAATGTGTGTATTTTGCCTAACCTACCAGTAGAAAAGCTATACGTTGCTCCGTTGTGATCGATGAACTGCGCCCTGCTTTAGCTTACAAAACAAGGCACGTATTTTGCCAACCTATCCGTAGACAAGCTATACTGTGCTCCGTTGTGGTCTAAAAACTGCGCTCTGCTTTAGCTTACAACACAAGGTGCGTATTTTGCCTAACCTACCCGTAGACAAGCTATACTGTGCTCCGTTGTAGTCTAAAAACTGTGCTTTGCTTTAGCTTACAACACAAGGCGCGTATTTTGCCTAACCTACCCGTAGACAAGTTATACTGCACTTTGGTTTAACTTACAACACAAGGCGCGTATTTTGCCTAACCTACCCGTAGACAAGCTATACTGCACTTTGGTTTAACTTACAACACAAGGCGCGTATTTTACCTAACCTACCCGTAGAAAAGCTCTACTGTGCTCCGTTGTAGTCTAAAAACTGCTCTCCGCTTTAACTTACCACCGTGTTGCGTGTATTTGCCTAACCTACCGGTGGACAAGCTATACTGTGCTTTGTTGTGGTCTAAAAACTGTGCTTTGCTTTAGCTTACAACACAAGGCGCGTATTTTGCCTAACCTACCCGTAGACAAGTTATACTGCACTTTGGTTTAACTTACAACACAAGGCGCGTATTTTGCCTAACCTACCCGTAGACAAGTTATACTGCACTTTGGTTTAACTTACAACGCAAGGCGCGTATTTTGCCTAACCTACCCGTAGAAAAGCTCTACTGTGCTCCGTTGTAGTCTAAAAACTGTGCTTTGCTTTAGCTTACAACACAAGGCGCGTATTTTGCCTAACCTACCCGTAGACAAGCTATACTGCACTTTGGTTTAACTTACAACACAAGGCGCGTATTTTACCTAACCTACCCGTAGAAAAGCTCTACTGTGCTCCGTTGTAGTCTAAAAACTGCTCTCCGCTTTAACTTACCACCGTGTTGCGTGTATTTGCCTAACCTACCGGTGGACAAGCTATACTGTGCTTTGTTGTGGTCTAAAAACTGTGCTTTGCTTTAGCTTACAACACAAGGCGCGTATTTTGCCTAACCTACCCGTAGACAAGTTATACTGCACTTTGGTTTAACTTACAACACAAGGCGCGTATTTTGCCTAACCTACCCGTAGACAAGTTATACTGCACTTTGGTTTAACTTACAACACAAGGCGCGTATTTTGCCTAACCTACCCGTAGACAAGTTATACTGCACTTTGGTTTAACTTACAACACAAGGCGCGTATTTTGCCTAACCTACCCGTAGAAAAGCTCTACTGTGCTCCGTTGCAGTCTAAAAACTGCACTCCGCTTCAACTTACCACCATGTTGCGTGTATTTTGCGTTTTAAGTAAAATGTAAACAAAAACAGAACTTATTCTATTTTCCTAACTACTTTTTGGAAATTCTACTTAACACGGAGTGTTGAAATATAGTTTACCTGACCAACTCGGACATGTACTGGTAGAGCCTTGAGATCAGTATCAAGCGTGACTAACATCCTCGGTTGCATAGCAGACACGAGAGAATACAGTAGATAATGAGATTTGCCGAGAATTGCTAAAAAAAAATAATACTTAAATAAAAAAACACGATATTATAAAAACAGATGTGTTCACAACAGTTCCAAAAGGATTCCGTGATTTTGAATAGTTACAAAATCACTTAAAAAAAACATATTTTTGTTGCACTGTAAAAACTGTAAAATTGAAGTACAGATACTTTGTGTCTAAAGCTAACACTGCCTGGTTACGAGCAGCATCCGAACTGGGAGCCGCAGACGAATCCACTTAACTATGTCCGGCAATATGGTAAAACAACCCGGGGCTGGGGTGAGATGAGGTTTCTTTCGTGCTTTTTACAAAAAATAAAGTGTTACAAACCTAAAAAAAAAATAATTTTTAGTGTCAAATATTTAAGATTCCGGTTTGCTCTTTATTTTTAAAGTCTTATTTCGATAAAGATATGGCCACGCAGTAAATGCACAATAACCTACTTTGCTTGACATCAAAAAATGCAGTAAGTGTGGCCATCAAACCACCAACAGCCACAGGCGACATAAACGTGCGATCATATTGATATGGACTCACTGTTAAAGTGCCTTTGCCAAGATGAACCAATCCCTAAAAAATAAAGATGTACATAATGAAACTGGATAAGCAAGATAAAAACACGCTTTAAAAGTACTGAACAAAAAAAATTCTCCATTTATCCATTCCACCGGTTTAAAAAGCAGATCCTGCGCTACTACCCTTAAACGATTTTATCGTAGATTTACTTCCAAGACGGCTGTCAATTTTGTTCTAACAATTTCTAGGTTTAAAGACATTTTTTTGGTTGTTTTTTAAAGATTTTTTTACTACAGATGTATCGATATTCCAAAGGACACAGACAGAAGGAAAATACATAGGTACAAAATAAGGTAATGTAAACATTGGCAGTCCTAAATATTAAAAAACCTACGGACAGTTAAAAGTGCAAACACAGCTTACTACGACGCAATGTTTCATAACTAAACAGAAATGTTTTGGGACATGTTTCAAGGTTTCAAGGTTTTCCCCTACAAAATAAATGGGTATTCAAGGTTGTCATGCGCACTTAGTATGATTTCAAGCTTTTTAAAGTTTTCAAAGTCCAATATAAAACCGTTTCTTTAGATGGGCTATGACATCAAGCTCATGAAGATTCCGTATTTCTCAAATGAAAGCGTAGGGTGCTTACTTCAATTTAAGGCTCTAAAGAAGGGCGCTGATTCGAGGGCGATCCACACTGGATATGTTACAAAGGAAATGACGTTCATACCTGTGCTATCCTAACCATGAAGAGATTATTAGCATCTTTGTGGTAATATAAAGCTAGCTGTCGTAACATACCAGCCAAACGAGCATTATTTGAACCTGCAATAATAAAACAAAAGTATAATGAAACAGGGGGAAAACTAAATGATTCATCCATTTTTGAGACTTCATACCATGAGTGAAGAACACCTTATTGCATTTTGGATATAAAAAACTTACAGCAGGTTATAAAAATAAAATTAAAGAGATGTTTTGAGATTTGATGAGATTTAATCAAATTTAATGAGAATTGAGAGGACTTGAGAAGAAAATTGTTAAAAAATCTACTTTTAGAGAACAGTTGAGGAGACGTTTCAAAAATGAGGGCAATTGGGGAGATTTGCGGAAGCATGGCAGTCCTGATGTTCTGACAAACAGCTTCTAGAGTTGTAAGTACACAATTCAGAATTCCTTTTAAGAGGTTAACTTTGAAATTTTGACTGTATTTTTATTTTTCCCGAGAGGTCTGTAATAACTGATAGTTATAGGTGATACTATGCCTTCAAAAATAGGATAAAAATCCTCAATGCTACATATAGAAATGGTTGTTAGAATGTTTGGTAGAAATGATCTCTACTGCTACATCATAAAAATATTACTGTTATTGGCATGTTGGGACAAACTTGTGCTTCTTACCTGCTCCGACCACACCCATGGCGAATATTGAATTGTGCGCTACTTCAGCATCGTGATCATGAGAAAACTTGCTGAGTGTGTCAACAACAGTCAGTCGGGGGTTGGAAGCTGATATCAATGCAAGACCAAGAGGTACAGATCTTCGTATGACAGGTTCACCGTATTGGAGCTAGTAAGTAGATAAAATGTTCTATATTTGTGTTTTCTTTTTATGTCAAACTGAGCACGGAAATAGTAAGTAATTGTAAGTAAAACATAGAATATCTTGAGAAAGAAATTGTTTGTGAAAGTAAAGACTATGAAATTAAAATTTGTAAATAGGGGTTTAAAAATTTAGCAAAATTTTAATTGAAATTAAAAATTTGCAACCTAAAGTAGCTATTTTTGCTCATATCCAAAAAAAAAATTCAGAAATATATAAGGGCAAGGGCTTGTGAACGATTGTGGATGTCCATCTTTGTTTAAAAATGCTGAAACATTTCGCAAACATTCATTTTGCAATAAATTTGCAGTAAATTCATCGAATTAAAATATGATTAGAAAATATCAGATTTATTTTCCAGGTGTTCAGTTACTCTAAGTACCCTAAAAAGTCGCTTGAGAGAACATATAAATTTAAGCACAATTCTCAAACAAGTCTTACAAAGTGGCTTTTTTCATGTACATTTCCAATACCTAAAATTTAGTTACATTTATTTGCCATTTTAACAGTAAAAGGAATCTTGGATGTTTATGTTTTTTTCAAAAAAAACAACAAAAAACCTGCAAAAAAGTTAATTTTATCTTTAAATTACTAAAAAACTTTAGAATAATATTGTTTAAACTTAATCGGAAAGTACCCTGTTCATGCATCACAAAGTGGATAAAAATTGCACTCACTAAATGATTAAAAGCTCTCATAGCCATCTCGATACCAATATCTTCACCCATAGCTATAGCAGCTATACCCAGCACTGCAATTCCTTGATGTGAGCCGTCTTTTGCTTCAGCTTCTGTTGTATCGGATTTTGTATCCTCCTCGTTTTTCCCTGTCTTTTTTTCGTCAGTTTTTTTCTCATCTTTGCTTGAGGTCTCCTTCTTTTCATCTTTCTTTTTCTTATCGTCTTCCTTTTCCTTGTCGTTTTCGTAGTGTTCGGAGCAGATGTGGAGGAGATTTTGAATTTTTAAAACATTACCAGTTCCTGAAAAAAGAATAAAAAAACTTACATTACCAACACTAAAATAAAAATAGAAAAGTGATATTAAATGGTTTTCCCATCGCGATATAGCCCGAAAAGAGTGTTACAGATCATCTCAAAAAGCCAGAATAACAGGTATAGAGACTTGTCTTTCTTAAGTTGACAAAAAATTGAAAATAATCTTTCACCTGCATATGCGCACACATCGACCATGACACGTGCCCAGTGACTAAACGAACCCGGAACGACTTTCAAAGTTTCAACAGTGGCATCCACTGACTCCTGTTTACCTAGGAGAAAATTAAAAACATATTAACTCAGGGTTTCCACATAAATGAGATTGGTTAAATCGATCAATGTCGATTGAGGTGAAACAGGTTTACTTTGTGCTTTTCGTTTATTGATTCAACCATTTTTATTAAAGTGGTACCAGCTTTTAGTTTAAAACTGTTAGCATAGAGTGTCATGCGACATGTATTCGTGTTATGCGACATGAATTCATGGCATAACACCAAGGTGATTTGAAGTGAGGTTGTGGTTTTTCTCCTTTTTCTTCTAAACTTACTTCAGAAATAATCTGTGTTACCACTGTTACACATATTCAATAAATATGAAATAGAAAGGAAATTTTTGAGCAAAAAGGTTTTTGCATACAATTTTCTGTATTTTAAAAGGAACCCAAGGTGTAAAATGATGTTGGACTTATTTTATAGAGCTAAAAAAAGTTGGTTATTTTTTTAACTTTTATACTTTTTAAATTTTTTGAAAAGCTCCTTTTCTTCTCAAGATATTCACATTTAAAGAATTTCAGATTTAATTATGCTGCATAAATTATGATGTCAATTTTGTGTCATCGGTAATTTTAGACATTTTAAGGGATGTGCATTCAAACTTTATCAATGCATAGATATTATAAAGGTGAATTGATCAACATAATTTTTTTGCCAAAATGACAATCAGTTACTCGTCCCAGGTCTCTTAATTTTTTTCCAATGACCCAATAACTAGAGATCGGTAACTTGGTTTGCTTTTCTGGGTAAACTTGTATAGCCCCTAATGTTTACTCACAAAATTTGATTGCAGATCACAAGATATGGGGCCATGAGCAAAAATTGTTTGTCCCACAAACTAATACATGCATAAAATCCTTATTTTTAATTACATCCTTACTTTTGTGGCCAAGTCCACTTACCCTCTAATTTTAAAAAGACTATATATAAGTCTAGATTCCCTTTATTTTAAAAAAGCCTTTAGTCCATTTTTGAAAAAATTGAGTTTTTGCATTTTTTTAGCGTTTAAGCCACCAGGCTCTTTTTATGAGCACAATGATTATTTTTTTGTCATAAAAGAAACAGAATTCACGACTGTTTGACAAATGAAAATTTTTAATTTAAAAAAAGTCTTTTTTAAGGTCTATTCTAGAAATAGGCTATTTTTAATCCAAGTCAAATCAAAAATCTAAATCCATGTCATTGTGCCAAACTTGCTAATTGTGTGCAATGTCAAAAGTCATTTTTTACCACTAAATGTTACAGCCATTTCAATTCAATCTTTGCCACGTCTGCAATTAGTTCTATGAACGTAAGTTGAAGCTTTATCACGTTAGCTTTATAAAATAATTACTGCTAATTACATTATAATGTCTAAGAAAAACAAAATACACAAACCTAAATAAGTTAAACCCAGTCCAAGAGCAAGAAACCTTCCGTGGTATTCTTTGAGTTCAATAGCACTACGTTCCATCATAGTTTGTAAAATTACAGACGTCACTTCACCATTACATGAAGCAATTGCTATTAGACCACATGCTAACGCAGCAACACCAACAACCTAAAAATTAGGTTATCACACTCATACATAATATTTTGTATTTTTTAATACAACAAAATATATTTCAAAAAATGCAGGGGATACAAATAAAATAGTGATGAACTTTTTTTAGGTCACAATGATCTTTTCATTCTTTTTTGCATTTGTCATTCCCTTTATGTAGCTATTATGGTCATTCCTTTTATGTTATATGAACTTACCATACATATATGCAATATTTTTTTAGAATTTTCTTAAACAAACATGGCCACTATTTTTGGTGTGTAATATAAGAACAGGCTGAACTGTTTGCACTAAATAATAACCGTACCTCCATTGATGATTTTGAATCGGATAGCACAGGCAGAATCAGACTAAGCACGTCCTCTCTGTTAGAACCTGCATAAGCTAAACCAAGACCTAAAATTGAACCAATCTGCATCACACTTGTCTTGTGCTCTACATAATCGCTGAGTAAAGCGAGAGCTGGATCACATTCATTTCGAACACCAGAGTTGACAATACCACATGCCAGTAACGCACCAGCCTAAATAAACAAATTGAATGAGAACTCACTCCATTTTAGAGGATCTGAAATCCATTTTTATAAAACATTGTACGTCGAAGGAAGGCTTTGAACTCCTAACTTTTTTGCTTTGAATCTTAAAATACTAAGGAAATATTAAGGAACTTCACAAAAATTCATGATTTAACTATTTTATTAGAAAGGAATGTGAAGCTTTTTCTCAACAAAATAATATATGTTAATTGATTGATTAAATTATGCTTTAAAGATTATAATGTCATAAGCTAGTTACAATAAAAATGCATATTTTCTAGCATTTAATAAGCTAATTGTTTTAACATAATTAACCAATATTTCACTAATTAAACAATATTTTAGCAAAGAGAGGAAAATAACACCAGCTTTCTGTTGACGCTGAGCCAGCGCTAAGAAATGTTAGAGAATTTTGAATCCAGTGAAATACGCAATTGTAAGTAACACAAATCCAGTGTGATAAAAATGTCCTGAACAACACCGCCGTACATGTGATTTAAATATGGGTCCATTAACTTTGTTGTAACGACCTACTTTTCATGATGAAAACAAAATACCTATATCTAAGAAAAGGTACTAAAAGTATTGTCAATATTTATTGGAAAATGAAATTTCATGACCTGAGCAATCTTTGAAAGCTCTACTTTGACATGTAGACTGGGTTAACTGTGTCTACATTATGCAAAGATCGAGGCAGCAGGCATCCCAAGGCCCAGAAAATTAGAAAAATGAGTCATGCTGATGTCAAAAAAATTTGTCTTAAGGTTGTGGATCTAATCAAATAATTCTAATCAAAATTCAAAGTCCGTATGTGAGGATGAACAAGTTTAAATTTTGTGTCTAATTTAGAAAGGGCACCAAAGATTACTTGTGGGTATGATCTTTGAAATTTTACTTTCTAATATGTTAAAAAGATTGTAGTTAAATGAATTTTTTTGAGCTTCTATATTTCCTAGTTTGCAAACCTGGGCCACCTGTAACACCTCTAGGGACTGGAAAAACAGTTCTGCTTGGCGGTGAAGACATAACTTTTTCTTTGAATTTTTTTTAGTTTTGGGTTAAACAAAAATTTATTGGTCACATAAAAAAAAGAATCATTAAACACACTTACTTTGATATAATCTTCTGTAGAGTATAGATATTTGTCTATTTGTGTGAGGCCACCATCAACATCCCAAAGTAACAACATACCAAGGGAAGCTGCAGTACTTAGCATACCTATAAGTAATTTTGTTGACACATAAGAATAACAACAGTAGCAGATATTATGTTAACAGGATGGCTAAAGCTTTGAAATTTCACAAGCTAAATAGTTGACCGAACTGAGGTTTTAAAAATTGTTAACACAAAAGAAAAAACAAATAAATCATACCATGTTCTTTGTTTTTATACAACCATTTGTTGCCATCCTCTGTTAATAATTTGTCCTTTCCAAATGCAGTATTTACAAACCCATTGACAAATGATGATGCTAAGTTCTGTCTTGCACTGTCCAAGCTTACTGAAGATGTTGAAAAAGGCCCTGGGTGATAAAGATAGAAAGGCATTGTAGGGAAAATACAATAAAATAATGAAATACCACCATGAGAATCCATGAGAATTCGCCAGCTGCAGCTAATTCAATAAACATATATCGTATTTTTATTTGTAGCTGCCGTGAAGATTTCGTATGTGCCTACTTTTTTGACAACAGACAAGATAATGCTATTATTATAGATACGGAAAGTATTATATGAAATTTTAACACAATAAAAAGTGATAGTCAATGTTAACATTATCTTTAGCACTCGGTCATAACTAATTACATTTCAGTTACTGTGGTGATTTATTTTTATTCCTTTTCTGAATCAGACTTGTCAAACTGGAAGTAATATCCTATGATTAGAACTGTGGCCGGGAAGTGAAAGAAATAATATAATATGCATAAAAATGAAATTTCAGATGAGGTGCATTACCTACAAAAACATATATACAAAATGAAAAAATGCTAAAACTCACTATTAATATTTAATTTCTTTTTATCCAAAAAGGTGCATAGCTAAACAAAAACTAACAACAGAAATTCATGCAATTCTTACTTGAATCGAGATGACTTTTATATATATCTTCGGGTACTTTTGGCTCCATAATATCCAGCTAAAATGAATGCTAGCTTTGATAAGAAAATAGTTACATCAATCAAGTCTAAAGCAACCGCGTCAAAAACTAAAATGTAGCACTTGTTATTAGAAGTTGAAATATAAAACAAAAAATAGTGATTTGTTATAACTGACAGTAAATCTCTTAAGTTGCAAGATGAATTATAAATAAAACAGATACATAACGCAAGATACAAATACTTTTTTAAAGACTGTTGGGTTTTTGACCTTTTATGAATACTGGGAATACTGGGAAAAAAACCAAAACTATCTTGACCCTTAGACTCCTTATGACACGAATTAGTGTTGTGACAAGGTGAAATACTGACATGCTGTCCATTATCCACAACTCGTTATCACTCAACTCAATTAAGGTAGCAGGTAGTTGAAAATTGGGTTTCAAAGACAAAATATCTTTTAATAAAATACAATGGATATTTCAACCTTTTTAGAAAAAAATGCTGCCAGGACAAGTGTTAAATAAGAAGTTGAACATTAAAAATATCCCCTATATATTGGCAACAGTAGTTAAATCAATATAAGCATTTACTTTGACCATTTTGTAGCCCTTCAAGAGGAAAAAAGAAAAAACCCTGCAACATAGGGAATAAAGGACGTTTCAGGTACAACATATGTGTGTGAGTTTTACATACTAGTTAAACTGATTATAAATATGCCCAATAAAGCAAAAAAATTGTTTCACTCATCTTTTTATACTGCAATGTTATCAGTAGTGGATTGAGTAAACAACGTTAAATTTCTACCTTGCAAAACCACGATCAAAACATAATAACAAGAAATAATGCATACCTCACGTGCTAGAGCTAAGAAACTATTGTTAAGATGAGCATTTGAAATAATATCCGCTAAAAAGTCGGAATCATCCATGTCTTCGTCTATCTCCAAAAATATCTGCAAACGTCCAAGAATATAACCTAGCTGTTGTTGCATCAACTTTTTATCATCACTAAATCAAATAAATAAATAACATCAGATTATTTAGTTGCGAAAGCCTAAGCACATCTAAAATAAACATAAAACAGGCTTCTAACTTATAACATGCTCTCAAAATTTAAATCAATGATAAAATGTACCCGCTAAATACGCAATCCTTTATAATAATCTTTATTGCGTTTGCCAGGCTTTTTCAGGAGGCATGTGCAGATTATAAGAGGCTGATGGCACACGTAAAACATTGGTGCGTTTTTGCTACATGTGTGCTAAAATCTTCCTGAAAAAGCCTGCTTTGTAATCTGGCATTTTCTGCATACCTTTATAGATGAACTTAAACCTATGCGTATTTACAAGTAATTTTGATAGTAAAAAATAGATCTAGGGTTTGACAAAAAACTTTAGTAAATACGGATGTGAAAGCTGGGGTGATCGTCCAGCTATTGATCAAATTTTAGTTTTGTGATGAAATACAATGAAGCAATCACTTCACGGTGTAAGCAGGGAATTCCATGAGACGCGTGCAATCGCACGCGCACGCGCCCACACACGCGCAACAGCTATTCAGGCGTGCGATTCGCTAATTACGCTCTTTACTCGCGTAAAATAAAAAAAATTAACGAAGGAATTATAAAAGTTGATTTTCTACAGCGTAGTTAATGTCGCCGCTTAAGGCTATGCGTGAAGCATTTAACTATTAAAAACTGTATTCCAAAAATCAATCGTTTTACGTCGACAGCTTCAACTGTATCATTAAAAACAGTTTATAACCACTTGTGGTTAAATTAAATTTTTTTAAAAACGTTAATTAAATGCCGTGTTTTTTTCTTCCCGTGTTTAAATTAAATGTGTTTTTTTCTGCCTGTGTGAAATTAAATGTGTGTTGAACATTTTATTTTAAAATTCATAACTGTATAAAAGAACATAACATATATACTTGTTTTACTTTTAAAAATCTAAAGAACAACTTTAAATCTAAAAACAACTTTAAACTATTCCCAGTCCTGGTCATATGAATTTTAGCAGCCGAGTGATACTTCACTCGCCTCGATTGTCGTAGGTGCGTGATGAATTTCACGCGTCTTGCCTTAATTGAGGAGAGTGATTATTCATTTTTCATAATTTGAGGTGCGTGATAACACATATGAAAAGTGTGTTCGTCTGGTAGGCCTACTGAGTAATTGAATGTATTTGCATCTTTATTAAAGGACCGTCTCAAAATTTCGGTACGTAATTCGTATCAAAACTTCGTATCAATTCAGCCCTTAAAATTAGCGTCGCCATTCGGCACTGCCGACGTAATTGCCGACGTAAAATACGAAGATACCGTAGTTGCGTCGGCAAAAACGGTCGGTGTTATTATGAAGAACGTAAGGTATAGAGAACATTAAAGTCGCCCCTTTCCTTCATGCTGACACTCTTATGCTCGGCTGGTGCATTACACTGAGACTCGAACGAAAGACGGAAGACCATTTGGAACCATGCCACAAGTCAGTCCGACCTTCATCATCACAGAGAATACTGCGAGAAGAGTGCGCACCCATGCAAGTTAAATATAACCAGAACATGGGAGAGGTTAGGTGTCCTGTACCTTAATACAGCTTTCGGACGAATGTTCTCGTGATGTAATACCAAAGAAAAAACATGTTGAATAAAGTTTAAAAAATCTTTTTAAAAGGGGAAAGAGAAATCAAATATGTTTAGTAATAATAATCGAAAAAATTGTATATCGTATTAAAAAGAAGTCCAGAAGTTCTGTCTCCCACACGACACAGCAGGCAATAAGTCAGCCCTGCCCTCGGTTTTGTGATAAGAGATGTTCTGCAAAGACTCTAACAATTGAGTCTCCTGTACAGTTTTGCTTCATGTTAAGCTGTGCCAGTGACAAGAATTTTCGAAGCATGGCACCGGCGACTTCTGCGATATACAACCTAATGATGCCCTAACCTAATGAATTCATCTCGAAACATAACGCGCATGTTTTTCATTCAAATTCAGAAACTTTAAGTCATTTTTTTCTTTGATTATTAGTATAGTAAATAATTACTTTATACAAAAGACATTTCAGGTGCGCATTATTGAAGTGATTAAAGTGTTTTTGGTGCGTGATTGAAGACGCTGCTTCATTGTTGCAGGAGCGTGCGGAGGTGCGGGGGCGCGATCGCGCACCTCAAAAGACGAGGACTGATTCCAAACAAGCCATTTCCCAAAAGCTAACAAACAAAACTTGAAACCTCAATAAATAAAAAATAACTCCCATTTTTACCATTGTTATATATAGATAATAGATAACCTACGGAGAAAATATAACCCTGGGAACAAGGTTGGGGATAAATAGCACTACAAACAAAATGGCAGACCATTGCAGTAAGTGCAACGTGTGGCACGTGTCAGCGTCTCTTCGTCCACTGTTTAAATTTAATTATATGTTATTTACCTATTATAAATTACTTCCTACAACGAACCAAGGTGTTTTGTTAATATATTTAGCACTTTTACACCACTTAAAGAACACTTACAGGACTGATAAGAGTGAAATAAACCAGAAAAAAAATCGGAAAAAACGCACGCGCAAATTTTCTAAAATAGATTTACGCGTGCGATGTGTAGCACGCGTGTTGTTTTCTTCGTGGAATTCCCTGTGTAAGGTGAACAAAACTTGGGAAAACTCACCACATATCATATTTTTCCTTGTATTTCTTATTATTTAATTTTTTTTTTTTAACTTTTAACACAAAATATTTTTTCACCTTCCTGTGCAGTCTTTGAAGATTTGCTTAATCAGATCAATATCATTTAATTGTATAGCTAGATTAAGTGCTTCTGGAAAACAGTTGAACTTCAAGTAAATATCTAGCGCACATTTGAGTAATTGAGAATCTTCTGGTTCAGGAACATATTTTACACAGCTAAAAAAAGCAAATAAATACAAAAAAAACCTTTTTGTACAAACATTATGCAGGATTACTATTAAAACAGATAATCAACTTTTCTTAACCTTACAAAGATATTCAAATTGTCAAGATTCAAGTTTTCGAATGTGTTTTTGCATAAAAAAGTGTGGGAAGGCCCCACAACAAAAAAAAGGTTTGAGTTACCACAGATTTAATTAATAAATATTGAGTAAAAATTGAGTAATACAACTTACCTTTTCAAATATAGGCAAACACGCTGATAAGTAGTTTTATCAACATAATTTTGTAATAGATCCAATCTTTCGATTTCCATAGCCAAATCACAAGCATCAATTTCAGCATTATGTTTCATATCGTATGGTATAATTTCTTTTGCCAGCTTTATAAGATCCTCGTTTTTACCATCTGTTCTGTCAGTATATTCTTGTCTGATTTCTTCTGCTAGATGCCTAAAATTTGGAGACAGATTCTTCCAGACTGAAGTTTATAAAAAAGCTTGTAACATACATAGTAGTTTGGTTTATTTTCATTAACAAATAATTGACGCTATGGACGACTTGACCAAATTTTGCTTTAACGCACATATACAATCCACTATTTATTTTTTAGTTCAAACATTAAAACAAATAGACACTTGGAATTGCTGTCAGTGTAGTTCATGTGCTCAGTAGCGCCTACATATTTTCTCTTAAATGGCATGGGTTGGCCCACAGCTGTGATTACCTGTGTTGTGGGCTTCTAGAATACAAAGCAAAAATTTTACCCCTCAACATAAATCATCTTGAGCTTCCAAGCAACAGCGGATCTTAAAAGAACCCCTTATTGTGACTGTGATGTATTTTTAAATCTTTTGGTATACCTTGTAATGAACAGGAAAATGGTTATCTGAAGCAAACCTATATGATTCTTTTAGTTTTAGAATTATAGACTAGTGTAGTAGAAGTACTACACTAGTGATACCTATGTCGAGTGGTTGTGCGCCAAAATACAGTCTTCCTCTGTGTATTATTGTCTCAACAGCTGTCTAGGAACTTAAACCTCTCCTCTTCCTTGGTGGAGGTAAGAACTTTCAAGAGTTTTCAACATTGATATAAAGGAGGAACGTTGCAGAAATTATTCTATATTCTCGTAGAGATTGGTCTCAAAACTTTTGTCCAGGTTTGTACCAGTTAATTTTAGTACTGCTTGGCATAATAACACTATGCAGGCCTATCAATAAGGGGAGAGCAATCGCTCTTGCTCACGCAAAGACTCGCCCCAATTCTGAGAAATGAGAAACTAGCTAAGCCATTAATTACTCCCCCAATTCCACAAAGATTTTGCCTGGCTGAGCAATATCAATTCATCTCACATTGAACTCTTTATCTTTCTTATTATTATTAGTAAAAAATAACCAATATATATAAAAAGACAAGATAAAATAGATAAAAAAGATTTTGTAAAAAAATATGCATTTATTCTTATAAACTTATTCTATTTATTCAGATTGCTCGCCCAGTCTAAATTATTTTAACCTTAGAGTGTTATTCTATTATTGATAGGCTTGACTTTTCTATAAATAAAATTTATAAAAACGTGCTTGTAATGTTCTAAAAACCCACCTACCTCACATATTCATGACCCCAGGATTCTAAAGCTTCTAGAGCACCAAGAAAACGATATTTCAAACAGTCGCGTTCTTCAGGTCTTGTCATGCCCAGAACTGATATTATGTCTGCCAAAAAGCGCTATAAAAGGTTGAAAATGTAACTGATTCATATGCAGAGAATTCCATGAGAAGCGTGCGATTGCATGCACTTGCGCCCACACAAACACACAAATGCTATCCAGGGCTGTGAACTATTTTAAATTCTTAACAGTGTAAAAAATGCAAGCAAGAGAATTATTTCAAATCTTTTTTTTTCTTTCTCGAAAGAGAAATGATACCAATAATCGTATACAAAGAATATTTCAGCATTGCTCATTTGCAATTTAATTTTTGCCACAAGCTCTTACAGGACCTGTTTTATTTTTAATACAATGTAAACAACACTTGCTACTATAAATAAATCTTCTGTCATTCTCATTCATTTGTCTGAAAAAGAATAGTTAATCTTTCAGAGAAGTCTTTATTTGTTAAAAAAACAGAGGCAAAAAAGAAATAAATGACCCCTGGTTTTACAATCGTTGTGGAGAAAAGATAACCCCTGGTGCAAAGATAGTTTGGGGCCAGGCCGTGGGGCGGATTGACATGCAAACAAAATGGTAGACCATCGCAGTGAATACAACACGGCACGACACAGCCTCTTTCTTCATTCAGTGTTTCTTCATTCAGTATTATATATTTGCTATAGGTTACTTCCTACGATGAAGGAATGTGCTTTGTTAATATATTTTTTTACATCACTTACAGTGAATTAAAAAAATAAAAATAAAATACTCTACAAATATGGATTCACACGTGCAATTTGTAGCATGCACATTGTTTTTTTCATGGAATTCCCTGCAGAAGCATCATATGCATACAACTACTTGTGATATTTTCACCTTAAAAAGGATGTCTCCTCCTATTTGCATGTAAAAAAATAACTTACTCTATTGTCACTGTCAGGCCATTTTTGGTATAATTCTTTTAAGGAGTCAAAATGTTGTCGGAGAAACTTCAGTGGCTTGGGAACAGATGTCATAGAACTTGTGCTTGCTCTTATTTGCTTTCGTAAACTTTCCAATGCAGGCTTGTACAGAGATGTGTCATCTTCCTACAAATAAAATGTTTATTAATCACTTAAATTATCTAGAAAAGTTGATCAGGTTACAGCAAACAATTATTTAAGGATGGATGGATAAAGATATTTTGTCTTTATAATAAATTGTGAAGCTTTCGTTATATGAGATCATTAAAATTAAAAAAAGGTAAGAGGGTACTGCCAATTTGAAGGTTTCAGTGATGCTTAAGATTTTGTACCATGTTTCTAATATTTAAAGGTTTAGAAGCAGACACCAAAAAAAAATAACTAGGTAGGCGCAGACCATTTCTTAAGAAGCGTGCGATCGCACATGCATCCCCCCACACACACGCAAATTTGTTTAGGTGTGCAATTAATCGCACACATGCAAATTAACGTTTTCCTATGTCTGACTTTGTGTGTTTTTATAATTCAAGTTTTATATATAAAATCTCAACACAATTATTTAATCTTTTCAAAGTTGTCTTTTAGAGAACTAAATTTCAAAAAAATTACTAAAACAAAAGGAAAAAATTGAAAAACATTTTTGACAATAACAATACACTATTTTAAGTAATGATTTTCATTGACCTATTGTTAGCATATATAGCATTGTTATGCTAATAAACCAGCCGTTTCAGCAGGAAGCTCTACAGTGTATTACCGATATATTCACTTTCTTTACGTGGGGGTATTTGCTTTAGTTCTACAATTGTACAGAAAAAGTGAATGCCAACATTAATAATTAATTATTTTCAACAGGCACGCAAAAGACGAAAGAAAATTATGAAAGTAAAAAAACCGAGTCCAAGTTTGTAAATACTTCTTTTAGGAAACCTAGATGAAATGTAAAAATCAATAAAAACAATTAATTTTGATTTATTTCGGTTTTTAAAATGAATTTTAGCCTGTTGAAACTCCTTGTAAGCAAATACAAATCTAGCTAAAATTTCATATCACTAAAAAAAATAACACTGTACTAGTAAGTACTAGTACCAACCGTACATAACATAATAATGCAAAATGATTTATTTGTAAAAATAACAGGTTTTTGTACCTTGTTTAACAGGGTAGTTTTGTTATCCTCTCAAAAACTTATAATTTACAGACCGCTACACTAGACTGGTACCCTTCCGTGTTACACTAGTGTCTGTAGAAAAAACGGAGCCCGTTTTAAAGTTCTAACAAAATATCGATATTATCCACTGTTCAATGTTTAGTAATTTAATTTACATTAAATATTGTTTATTCCACAAGTAGTTACAAAGATTAATTAATGACTTAACTATCAATTTTTCATAGATGGGATTAAATTGATGGCCATGAACTTTTATATGTCCCCCAAAACAGTAGTCCCTGTGCCAGCCCTCTGAATCCACGACGGCATTCAGCTTTTGCCGTCATGAATGCCGTCGTGGTCGACCTCCACGACGGCAAAACTTTGCCGTAGTAGTTTATAGACTGCACAAAAATAAAAGTACTCTTTCCAACTTACTAATCTTGCTAGCTACTTATTTATTTCGTCAAACAATTTTATGCCACATTTTTATGCCAGTAACAGTCTAGCTATTTACTAACAACATATCTAACAAATTTTTAATTGTTTAAGGGAGTTTCTTTGTTACAGTCTTGGTCATGAATATTTGCACCCGCGTGCGGTGGTACATACGCCTACACTAATACAGGCGTGCGATCAGTATCGCACGCCTAGCTTATGATTTTGGCATGCAATTATTACATTCAGGAGAGCGGCAGCGCGGAGTTTTTGAAGCATTGTTTTTTACTCTTTTTTTGCTTCTTTTTCGTTTGTTGACTTATTTATTTCAGCAACAAGATGTTTACAAGCCATGTTCACAACAAGCTGCCATATTGAATGAAGCATGTGAAAAGTGTATAACCCACTTTGATCCAGACCCCAAACAACCAAGTAGTAAATGCAGGATTCTCATTTTGAGGCACGCGATCGCGTTCCTACGCCCTATCGCGTACCTAAATTACGTGAGGTACGGGAAGAACCGCGTACCTCCGTTGACAGATTACTTTTAGATCTGAGAATTATTGAATAATCCTGGTCCTTTTAATCCACGAGCAAGCCTATTCATAGCCAACCTGCCCATCCTAGCTAATTCACCGACTCCTGACTTAGTTAAAAGAACTACGTAGACATAAATCTCTTTTGCCTGGCCCCTTCGTCGTTGGTAACCAGGTCTTACACAAGAAATCCAGCCATGCGGTTCTTAACTAATGCGGAGGTGAACGCCGACGGAGCACGGATAAAGCAAGTCTGCAAAACTGCACTTACAGGCGGAACAGACATTTTATCATGGATTTAATTGTAGATAGTTTCTTCATTTGACAAAACAATTGGAAACCATAGCAGGTCCGAATATCGTATTAAAAAGAAGTCCAGAAGTTCTCTCTCCCACACGACACAGCAGGCAATAAGTAAGCCCTGCCCTCGGTTTTGTGAGGAGAGATGATCTACGAAGACTCTCAATTGAGTTTCCTGTACAGTTCTGCTTTGCATTGAACTGTGCCTGTGACAAGCATTTTTGAAGCATGTCACCGGCGATTTCTGCGATATTCAACTTAATGCCCTGACCTTCAGTTCGTAAATAGCACGTGTACAACTTACTTCCTAATCAGTTTATCTTAAAACATAGAGAGCTAGTTGGGACAGAACTATTAAGGTGGGTATTTAATAGAAATACATTTTAGAGATACATTTTAACGCGGAAGAACAATTATGTATTGGGTAATAAAGCTTGGGTAAGGGATTACTCTAAAATAGCTCAGTTCTGCTTGGCGTGTGTACGAAGTAGAACAAGACGTATGATATACGTAAACAACCTCGCAAATAAAGTTTACAAAAAGCTGTCTATCAGATTATGATTTCTGTTACGAAGTTAGACACGACATATATTGCTATTCAGATAGGCAATAATATTTGTTACACACTATGCAGTTATTTTTCAAAATTGATTTGTGAGATCTTGTTAAACAAAAAATTCCTCGAAAGTTCAATGTTTAATGGGTCAGTCTGGGGTAAACTGACTGACAGGAAGAAGAAAGACCACAAGCCCCACCTAAAATTTGCGAAATTCAGTAATTCAGTAGACCCCCCCCCCAAAAAAAAAAAGAACGGGGTATAAGAGAGTTACTCAGTGAGAAAAAGCAAAATAAAAAAAATAATATATGAGTAAATCTTAATTGTTCGAAAAAGGAAATAGTTGTAGTTAAAAAATTATATTACCAGAACTGTCACAAACAGCAAACTTCGTTAAAAAGAATCCTGTGTAATTATGGCGCAGAGACAAATAACAAGAACGGAATCGGAAAATTTACGTTCTTTCGGAGTGTTTCCGAAATCATATTTTTCTATGTTGGCGTGTCATTAGCGTAGCGAAAAGAATTCCGTTCTCGTCATTATTTACGATATAACTTGCCTTTTGCTTACATTTTAACCAAATTTTGTAAAATCGATGTATTTAATAAATTGATATGGTGGACCGTCTATGTTTCTCTCTTACGTAATGTTGTGGAAATTTTATTTTTCGCAGACTACTTTCCAGGCATTTGGGGAGACCTTAATTCTGCCTACTTTTGTAAACTTTGGTGGAAACACCTTTACTTTACCAGTTAGTTAAATAATGCTTTTGAACACTTATCTTATCTTTTCAAAAAATAAAATTTATAACAGCAAAGAAAAAAAAAAAAGAAAAAAAAGTTACCAAGATGAGATTCGAACACACGACTACTCCCGTTTCGGTGCTCAGAGAGGCAAAAATTTCCATTCTTGTGGGACACATTTGCGTTTTAATACAAGCTCACGAGCTTGTAACAAGGCGTGCGATAAAGAGCACGCCCGAATTTCACATGGCGTGTGCGGAGGCGTGCGATCGCACGCCATTCATGACCAAGACTGTTGTTACCACATTTGTAACAGACTTTATAAATAACACATAGAAATGTCAACAACATATCTACACACACAGCTAACAGGAAACAAGTCTTTTCTTATTGCAGAGCATAACATGAAAATATTCATTTCACATCCTGCAGAATAAAAAAAGCAAATAACATTATCTCACTTTTTTAATTCACGTAAGCACTTGGTAATGTAAAAATCTTGATGCACATGAGCAAATTTTTGCCATGTTTTTTGCTCTTATTTTCCTTCTTACTTTAACTGTGGGCCGTGTATGGGAGTGTACAGTTGCAAAACAAAATATAAATTGCTGACTTGAAACACAAGTTTACCAGCAAGACGCATGCAAAAAGAATTAGATAGGCTGTTTTCTACAACATGCCTAATACTTTTACAATTGTGAACATACCTTTAATCTCTGCACAAGCATATTAAGTTCCTCCAGAAGTTGTTTGTCTTCTTCTGACTAAAAAACAAAATAAGAATTAGATGGATACCTAGTGTCCACATAAATTTTTCTGGAGCGTGCTATTTTTCTAACTTTTAATTTGTCATATATACAGTAACTATCTGCAATCAAGTTCCACAAATTTAAAAATAATTATTGTGCTGACAAAATTTGTTTTGTATCTACACATTTAAAATTTTTACCTATATATATTTGACAACATGCAAAAAGAATTCAGGTTTTGGAAAGTAGTTTTAGAGCCATTGTTGTTACAAAAATAGCAACTGTTTTCCCCACAAATTTTAAATTAAATATCACATTGACTTAAAAAGTGCATTATTCTTTCTTTATTCTGTTTGTGGGGCCATAGATCAGGCCTGGAAATTTGTGGAGTCTAGGCAAACAATCCATCGTTACAGTGATTTGAAGCTCACGGAAACGATCAAGACGTTTTTTCGTATCCGTGAAGTAGACCTTGCGGAAACGATACGTTAACGACGGTAACGATTAGCTTTAAACCGATAAGTGGAGAACCATTTCATAATCGCCCTAGTTAGTGACAAGACCTACTCTATAGTAGTAAAATATTATAATATATATATATATATATATAGTATGTGTTGTTGAGAAGAAAAAACTACTTTGTTTTGTACTTAAAGTTTCATGCCGTTTACACGACAATCCTCAGCAAAACAGTTGTTTACAATAAAGTTCGTTATAAAATTCGTTAAAAAATGCGTACTATGCAGTGCAGTGCAATGTAACGTTCTCCTCAGTATGAGCTCAAATTAATCTTTTGAATCGTATGTAGAAAGATTAAATTTGTTTTTATGCCGGCATTTAGAAATTAATTCGCTTTTTTTGTTTAAAAGGTTGTCTCCCTGATAACGTATCAATTCAAACTTTTCGCTTGTACAAAGAATGCATCGTTTTGTGCTTTGCTTATATGTTGTGCAATGTTTGAGTATAGACCAACTTATAGTTGGTATTGCAATTATACATTGAGCACTCTGTGACTAAAAAGATTATATAAAAATATTCTATTCTATATATATATATATATATATATTTATATTATAATATAAAATTATTATAATTTGCAGGGAAAAGCATGTCAGTAACCTTATTAGAAGGGATAAATCTCCTAAATAGCCTATCATAGACTAATTGCACTATAACAGCCTAATTTGCAGTTATCCCTGATTGGTCAATAGTACTGCCATGCTTTCCACCAAATTGACAGTATAGAAAACCATTTTTGGACAGGTAGTACAATGGTATTTCCGAATAAAAAAAGAAGAAAAATGATTTATCAAAAAGAGGGTGCCGATAACATATATAAGGGCGAGTGCGGGCGACTTTTCGAATTAAATTACTGGTTGTCCTCTGAAACCACCTGCACTTTCCCTCACTCACCCAGAGCATACCCGAATTGCAATTCCTTGTAACACAACATGCGGACAACAGTTGGAAGAAGGCGCCTTTTTGGGGCATTGTTCGGTTCTTCTATGCCGGGTTTTCGGGAGAATACTTGAATGTTTTTCAAAACGCCAAACTTGCCCGAAAATCACTATACTTTTTACGGCGTGTGTAACTTATCGGGACGCTCGTTTTATCAAATCATTATTAAAAGGTGAAAATGAAATAAAATTTATTCTTGTTTAGGGGCCTTCGAAAAAATTTTTTTGGCCCTGTTAGCGGGATATCGCCGCTAAGGGGGGGAGGGAGTCTGAAGTTTGAAAAAAAATCTGCTAAGGATTGAGAAATTTCAAAAATTTGTTCGTGGCCTGAAAATTCTTCCTTATTCGCGAGCATGATTGCTCTTGTCATCAATTCCGATAACTTTTATCTACAAAACACGCCCATGAGCCTTCCAAGATTTATCCGAATGTGTGTATTTCTTGGACGGAAATCCGCTAAAAGAGGGGGGAAGGGGGTCTGAATCTTACCGGCGATATCCCGCTAACGGGGCCCAAAAAAATTTTAGAAGGCCCCACAAGAATAAATTTTATTTCATTTTCACCTTTTAATAATGATTTGATAAAACGTGCGTGCCGATAATTCGCATTTAACTTTTAAAGCCAGAGATGGTGTCCTAGAATGGATACAATTTTAAAAATGAGATCTGTGTAGTACTGAAAAGTAAGACAAGATATAATGACTCAGCATTTTTAACCACAATAATTTAGTATGTCATTAGTGGAAAATAAAGTTAAATAAATCATAGATGTAGTAAAGAATTTACCATTTCTGCTTCTTCTTTTTCTTTGCCTCATCTTGCTTTTTTTTATCTAGATTGTCTTTTGATTCCTTTTTAAATTCATCTGTTTTAGAAGACTCGCCAGACTTCTTTCCTTCTGCTACCGGCGCCATCTTTATTTTGGAAGTGAACAATAATCCGCTAACAATCTCACCAAAGCACTTTATGTCAGAGTTATCTTAGACTTATAATAGTATGTAAGGCCAGGGCTATTATAAAAATTCAGGAAAGAGCCCCTGAGGTTGCGATGTGGACATATGGTCCCCTATATATTCACCTAAAAAATTGTCCGTATGTGAAAAAAAATCTAAATTTTACTGGTTTCAAACATACACGTAGTAAACCTTGAACTAATACGCGAATAAAAATGCAAAAGAGCTTATTTTTAACCGTCAACAGCTGCAAAGTAGAAGTGACTGGGAAAAGATGTAATTTTAATGACGGACTACAGGGAATCCAGATACAGTAGACTCCCGGTAACTCGAACCCCGGATAACTCGAACATTCGTTTTCTCGAACCATTTTTTGGTTCCCCTTAAGTTAATTTCTTCGGATAACTCGAACTTTATAGTGGCTAAGTAGAAAATATTATGTAACATAATATTTTTATGTTACATAAAAAGTATGTAATGTAGCCAGAAATTTCAAAAAGGCTGTTCTTAAAGCCAAAATGTTCCTTTTGATGGCAATATGGTAAAAGAGAAAGCTCTTCAATATGTCGAAAATTTTGATCTTACAAATTTTAATGCGTCAGATGGATGGCTGGAAAAGTGGAAAAAAAGGTTAGAAAGTAAATACATTTTTGCACGTAACAAAAGTTACTTCCTTACAAGTTACAGTCCTCTTTTAAATTATAAGTTCTGTTTTTTTAAAAATCTCCACCATACACTTTTGTCCTGACAGTTGGATAATGCAAGGTACTTGCACGCCATCGCCATCTCCAAGATTCACTGCTTTTGCAGTAATAACGATAAAACATTTTCCATGGGGAAAAAATCGCCTTAACTCGAACTAATGACTAATTTTTGTCTAAGTCCGAATTAAAGGGAGCTTCGCTTAAGTCGAGCATTTGTTAAGTCGAACTGTTTTCTCTGGTCCCTTGGAGGTTCGAGTTACCGGGAGTTAACTGTACGTTGTAAACTCCATTTTATTGGAAATGTAAAATTTATTGAAAAGTTAAGAAGTCCCACCATTAATTTTTACATTTTTAGATCTCATAATGAAAAAATGTAAGGAATTAACGAGCGTATTTAGCCTAGGGACCGAAAAAACTGTTCGAATTAACGGAGTTCGAAATATAAGCAGCACAAAATACTTTATAAGACCAAACTCAACAAGACCTGAAAATTTGTTAAAAATATAAAATGTTCGAATACGCGGTATTCGAACCCACTGAAATAGTGGACTCTCGAACCATCGTTATAGTTAACATCTCGATATAACGTACCAAAGTCCATTTATTTTGTATCCTAGCCTGAAGAAACTCTTATAAATTCTTTCTATATAACGACCCCTCGATAGTGATCTACCAATTAAGCGAACCGAATTTTTTTATCCTCGAACTCAAAAAACCTCGATAATGAACTCAAAGTACTAAAATGCTACAGAAAAGTAAACGCTTGCAATGCAATGTCATCCAAATCTAAACATTCGAATCTAAACGAAAACCTACAATGTAATAAACCAAAGTCCAAATACGAGGAACAGATAATCAAGACGAAAAGAGTAAATATGCTTTTGAACAGGATCCTAGCAGAAAATACGAATTTAAAGCACTTCTGCTGGAAAAGGTCACGAGTTTTAAACGATCTAGGCAAACTTTCCGACTTCTTATCACCTTTCGATGCAACCTTCGATATAACGAATTTTTTTTCTATTTCCCTTGGAGATTCGTTATATCGAGAGTCCACTGTACATCTACATTATATCTATATTTTCAAAAAAAATAGTAAACAATTTGAATGCATAAAAATAATGAATAAACAATGCAGCTGTTTGGACAATTTCGACCACCGGACTCTTTGTTTTTGTCTTGTTTTATAAACGTCCTGATATCAAAAAGAGAATAAAAGCCTTGAAGTTGAGGTTGGCTGTTTGACCAGCTACAAAACAAATGGTGCTTGTTATTCTAAGATTTCGAAAGTTGAACCCGGATCACAGCTAGCAGCATCTTCCTATATCTTTTGGTATTACCTCATGCAAGTTTTTAATACTTTTGGCACAGGGAAGTACTATCTCTGTTCCAACTTTCTCATAAGTTTCATATCAAGGATTTAGGATCTCCAGTTTTACTCAACGTTGTGCTGCATTAAAGCTTCCGTGCAGAGCAGAATATCAAAAATTCTGATTGGCTGATAAAAAAATTTGAAAGAAGTCAATGCTACTTCAACTGCGAAATTTCCCCAAGGCAAATTAAAATGCACAAAAAGTGTTCAGCTCGGAATATTTCACCTAGTGTAGAGGGTGAGTAAAAACCTTAGCATTAGAAAATCCTACTTTTGTTAAAAATGTGAGATGGACTGGGCACCTTCATACTTTACGCAGAAGCTTGGGAAATAAAATCTAGATCAACCACCATGCGTAAGTAGTCGATTAATCCGTCAATTTTATTTCCCAATCCTCTGCATCACAAAAATATATATCTTCAAAGCGTAGACTCATCGTGTGAGGCGAAAAACATTGCGAAATGAAGAGAAACAACCTCGTTCCCGGCGCCTGTTGTCTCTTTTTATATCGGAACGGCGAGACGGTCGTCCTGGGCGTCAGAAAAGATACAACATAATAATAATAATAATAAATATTTAAAGTGGCTAGCCCAGAAAATCACAAAAACCTATAGTTAGTGGATTGTTTCCACTGGGGGCCACTAGAACAAAAAAGAAACAAAAAATGATAAACCTTAGACTGCCTCAGCTCAATCAAACATAGTAACATTTATAATCTGTGAAAATTGAAAAGAAAAAGAATAAAAAACAAAAATTAAAAAGTTAAAAAGTGATCTCCATTAGAATTTGCCAAATACATTAGAGATGGAAGTCTTAAACGAAAGCAGACTTCCATCACAGGTCACTTGGTCTGGAAGATTATTCCACACTTTTGCAGCTCTAAATGGGAAGGCTTTTTTGCCAAATTCCGTGTTGACCAAGGGAAGTGTGAACCTGTTTTTTGAAGCTCCTCTTGTTTGATGATTATGACAGTTTTTTGTCAAAAGGAATTTTGAGCGCATGTAATCAGAAGCAATGTGATTCATGGCTTTGAAAACTAATATGGCATCGTTTTTGATGAGTAAATTATTCATTGAATATTCCCTCTCTTTCCCAAGAAAGGTACGGACACATTTTAATCGTTTTTCTAGTTTTCCCAATCTACCTTGGGTGGAAGAGCCAGGGAGGAAGGGCCAACCGTTAGGATGGAATCCCCAAGGACGTTAAAACTTCCCGTTACTTACTTACTTACTTACTTTTACATTTAGATGGGATAGGGATCGATCAATGTCCCAATAAAATATTCTGATTGATTAATAAGACCTGTACACTGTTTCTAGTTGTTTTCTCTCCCCGATGCTGCAATGAAACCACTTGCACTACAAATCCATGCTCTAGCATTCGTTCTTAAAGTCAATACTTCTCATTCAAACTCCTGTGTTGATAAAACACAGACCGTCTTGCTGCATTTATCAGCGGTATTTGACAACAGTGTAAATGTTAGTATCATTTGTCAGGTATCATACTTTTTAGGAACAGTTAGTATGACTGAAATAAAACAGTTATTATTTCTATTTCTATTTTGTTTACTGCCAGAATAAAGCAAATAATACGCGGAATTTCTGGTTTTAAATTACATTTTTGTTTAACAACTATATACACGTGTTCTCTTGATTGTTTCGAAAAAGCTACTGACAAGAACGAAAAAGCATTCGCAAAAAGAGGGGACTGAGGCAGACTAAGAAAAGCAGTGAATGACGTAACACTATCTGCTTGGTGATTCTCTTTTAGAAAGTTTTGAATCCGCTTATTTTACAAGGACTGCGTTACTAGTAAATTCGATTATAATTCCCTGTTCGAGTATTATGAGCCTCCACACCTAAGATCAGCAGAAACAAATCCTTTTCATAACATTGTTTTCTCCATTTGTAGACCTCTGACAGACACATCTCAGAGAGGGATGGTCTCTCTAGGATTTCCTCTCGTTTTCCTACTCGTTATACTTGTCAGAAGATGAATTGCTAAAGGATAGTTTTGTTGATATTTTGATGTAATTGTTAGATATAAAGACTGGGATCGTGAGGGAATTTTGCTGGTGTTTCTCTTCGGCTTGCAATAAAATTATTTCCAAACATCCTTAGCCAATCCTCGGAAGTGTTTCGCACCAATCCTCCGAACTCTTACTTTATTGGTTATGTTGTTGTCTTGTTATATCATATAGACATCACATAGTATCTTTTGAGCGTGTATTAAGCGCCTTTTTCGCAAACAAAAACGTTTTAAGACGATTTTTGTTTCCATGTTACATACACAAGCACAATTAGACGCATATTGAAGAAAACAAAATTTAATGAACCCGTGAAATCGTATTTAAAGACGTATTTTGAAGACGTCTGGAAGACTGGAAATAAAATACGATTTTAGGACGCATAGCGAGAACGTCCGAAAACATTTTTAGTCATAGTAGTCCAGCTCATAATCGAATTTCTAGCTTACTCTTTTACAACCTTCTACGCAGAAAAATACATCACAAAGCAAAGAGAGATTATAGGGGAAATGTGACATTTTAAGCTACCTTTGGACTTTAATTATGATCCACAAAAGATTTGGGGGTAGGCTTGTCCCTCGGCCTTCGGGGCGGCTAGGGCCATGGAAGGATCCCCTGGCCAGTCGGTTGCAGGCTTTAAGTCTGATCCCCATTAGGCGAATTTTGGTCGCTCGGGCTCTAGCGATCCGAGTGGACAAGCGACTATTTAATCTCCATATGCCATAGTGAAGTAAAGATGAGCAACAAATGTTTAAAGTGAAAACATGAATTTTATTTTTATTCTTCTGCAGAAAAATATTTTAGCATATTTTTTGGAGCATAATGTTTATAATTTTGATTCTGATTGGTTGTCAGAGATTTGTGACGTCAAAAATCGCCAACGATCGCTGAAAAAGATTTCGACGAACAGCTTATGTCACGTAATTTTACGTAAGAAAACCTTATGCGCATGCTCAAATCACTAGAGCCCGAGTGACCAAAATTCGCTGAGATGAGTATGAAGTGGGAGGCGGGTCAATAATGCGTAGTTAGTTTATGCACAATTTGAGATATTTTCTACTGGCATGATGAACTAGAATGTTGAAACAGTTGACTCTGAATGACGTTTTATTTAATAGATGTCACATATTTTTCCAAAAAATCTTTTGGACTCTTCAGACAGAATAATATTTTACCTATATTATCTTTACTAGCCTCAGAATCTAAAGTAATGTGTTTAATTAGTTAATAAGATAAGTTTGAGCTGACATTATTATATACTCTTCTTCTACTCTTCTCATTGATTCTCTAATTCTTTTTTCAGTAACAGGAATTTCTTTAGACATAAGCAAGCCATCCATTCGTCGATATCCACAATTAGGGAAACGTTTCACAAATTGTTGAACAGTTTCATCCAGCTTTTTGGCATCAATATGTGTCTATGTATGTATTAACGAAGGACAATCCAAATTGATGAAGACGACTCTTAATTGTAGCTACTCTCACTTACTGAAACCATTTTGCCATTTTTGATATCTTAAGTACATTTCAAGTTGAGATTTTGTAAAAAGATAAGGTGGCCGTCCTCGGTTTAAAGTGGCGACTTTAAGGAATTTTTATTTTCCTTTATCGATTCTGCTGCTTTACGTAAAAGTTTAATAACATTTTGGTCGATAATGAACAGTTCGTTGCATATTTAAGCACAAGTTGAATCATATTATTGACTGTGTATCTCAAACCATTAATGTCAGACTCAGCATTGCATGTCTGGCTAGCTTGATGCTTCACACCATTTAGCACCGAGACTAACTGTTTTTGCCATGAAGTTAGGTAGAGGTTTACGGATTTCTAAATAAAGATAGGCATATATTTAAAGGTTAGAGAATAAAATAAACTGAAATTTAAACTTAAAACACAAACGTTTTCAGTTCGAATAATTTTAACTCTGAAATTATTTTTAGCACAAATTTCAAATGAAATAAAGTTGGAGTAAACAGATACCTTCCGAATGATTTTGATTTTCCATCTCCCTCTCCATGTCATAACTCTTGCGTACAGCGTGTAACTATAATTATAGCACGCCTCTGTGCAACTTTCGTGATGTCTGTTTCTAAAGGTGTCGCTGCAATTGTTTTAATGATTCTGCTGGACACCTCTTTGTAGAAAGAGTCGGCGCATATGGCGCAACTTTGCTCATTTTGTCTGGACGCCTCTTCCTAGAAAGAGTCGGCGTAACCTCGTTGTTATTTTGTTGGACGCCTTCTTCTAGGAAGAGCCGTCGTAATTGTTTTAATGTTTTGAACGCATATTTCTAGACCAGCTTCTGGTGTGTTGTTAAGCTTCTCTAAAACATTTTCATAAATTCTATTTATAAACAACATTGACATTTCTAATTTAAGATACAAACATTATTTCTGAGCGCCGACGCATTCTAGAACACGTCGGCGGGAAATATTTGCACCGATGCTTTGTAGAATGCGTCGTCTTAAAGAACTTTGGGCGCTACTTTCTGGAACGCGTGGCCGAAAAATATATTTTGAGGCCTAATTCTAAGAAGCACCGCCGTTTTTGGATGCCGCTTTCTAAAAAGAAGGGGCGTGATTTTCGACCACTATTTCTAGAAAGCGCCGTCGCAAACGTTTTGGGCCACTATTTCTAGAAATGGTGGTCGCACAATAAATTGAAACGAAATTGGACTACGCATTGACCCGCCTCCTCCCGTGAAACGGATGTCTCGCTTACCCACTCGCTTGGGTTAATAAGACATGGTGAATGTATGAGATGGTCAAAGTCCAAATTTTAGTCAGACGGTTGGTCTAGCAGGTGAGGTCCCCCTATAGCCGTATAGCTAGCTGGCCAGCTACGTGCTTTAAAGGTTTTAAAGCTATTTTGCACAACGGTATTATATTAATCTAAATTTGTTTGTTTGCCTGTTTTTAAAGAGACTTGATAGTTCCTGGGGCAAAACCCAGAGATAGACAGACTTGATGCAGAGGAACTAGCTAGACCAGATTAAAAGAGGGTTATTAATATACCCCGTCCAACTCACTCTAGCATGGAAAATGGATGTTAACAGTGGCGTATCCAGAGGGTTTTAGACACCAGTATACTGGTTTGGACGCCCAAACTAAGTGCCCAAATTATTAAAAAGTGGTTGAAAAAAGGTTTTCTTATTTAATCCATAAAAAAAAAACCTTTACTGTAATCATTTAACGGCGTATAAGAAATCATATTAAGCCTGAATAAACTCTTTTCGGCATGCTAATGTCTTAAAAATTATTGTGATTTATGTTATATATATAGCTAAGAGACAAAGGAATACTGTAGTTTGTCTGTAAGAAGAAACTGTGTTTCTCGGTGGTCAAAGCTCTCCTGTGTTCTGGCAATTTTATTATCTTGCATGGGTGCGCACTCCCTTGTAGTTGAGTTGGATTACGCGGACTGGTTTTGCATTGCGCTGGTCTCCGGCTTCCTGGTGGCAAAGTACCAAATGGGACCGCCAGTTCGATCGCAATCCAACAAAATACGGCAGAGCTTGGAGTGTTAGCATGTAGCATCGATACTGACTCTAACTACGTGTCTGTCATATAAACCTTGTAGTATACATCCGATGTTAAACACGTTAAATTAGTGACATTGTTTAGGATCTTAAAGTCAGTAATAAACGTTTTAATCTGCTCACAAGAATGTGATTTTAGCCAAAAATCTTTAAATTTTATGTGGGCTTCGCCCCCTCCCCCAACAAGGCCCTGTACCAGCTGGAGGGCTTACAGTGCCCCCAGACCTCCAGCTGATTTTAAAACTCGAACAAAAGTAGATGTTGATTGTCTCGAGATATCAAATGAAATGAGTCGACTTGTCAACTGAGAGATTTTTTATGTTCTTTATATTTCAATATATTGAAACTTAATTATACTACGCACAGTCGCCTGTACTATATCAGTCTGAGAAATAAAGAACTTTGTTTTGCTGTTTAAAAATTTTTTTTATCAAACTCTCGCGCTTTGCCCTCACAGTGTGCCCAAAGTAACCTCTGGATACGCCACTGGTTAAGCCCAGAATGATGATAAATATACCGTCCGTATTTTCGTGAACGTTTTAAGTTTGACAGATACACGTATACACTAAAAATTACAGTGTTTTGCCTGTTAGAGGGCATTAAATATTTAATTGCCATGGGTTCAAAATATTTAGGACAACAAAATGAATTAAAATGAAAGAACAAACTATATATTTTAGCTAATTTGGTTAAAAATCCACTGGACCACTTTATTTCATAACATATATTATTAATGCTTCTTTGTGCTTATAGTGTTGCTGTTTTGTTTGTGCAAACCATTCCATTAGGGACTAGTTTCCATTGAAATAATAAAATATTTGAATACACAGAAATAGTATAATGGCACTGTCCAGACCCATCTATATCGTAGCTGCAAAAAGAACAGCTTTTGGAGCATTTGGAGGTAAATTTAAAGATGTCTCTGCAACTGTTCTTGGTGAAAAGGCTGCCTCTGCCACCATAGCTGCAACAAACCTTGACCCATGCCATGTAAAGTCTGTTATCTTTGGTAATGTCATTCAGGTTTGACTGTTTTAGTTAATTATTAAACAGTTTTGTTCACTATGCATACATATTTTATATACATATATATCGGCCTCACGTTGTAACTCAGGAATTTATGAGGCCAATGCTGATGTGACCCTTTTTGGCAAATTTTTTGCTAGTATGATTTTCTTTTATTTGGATGTAAACTTGAAATTACAAAGTTTTGATGTCATGCCATGGCTGACCAAAGGTGTCAATATGAACTGCAAGTTTACCAACATGAAGCAGGTGAGAAACATTTTAAGTGGGCAATTTTTGGCATGAAACATAGTGAGTTAAAAAGGCTGTGTATTCGCCTAATGAAAGTAAAAAAAAATTATTATAGATTTTCGTAACAGTGCCTCTTTCATTCAATATTTTTTAATATGACACTATGATTAAGGTGGCATAATTAATCTGGAACTAGTTAAATTTGAATGGACATGCTTTAACAGGTCTAAGATCACTGATGATAGAATATGGTAAAATTTAATATGTTTTAAACTACGCATCATAATTTATGCTGCGTGATTAAATCTGGCAATCTAAAAATTGGAATCCTTAAGAATGAAAAGAACTTTTTTTTTAAATTTAAGAAGCCTCGTTAAATAAATTTTAAGCTCTGTAAAACATTGTGTGTAATTACATGTTTTAGTTGTAAAAAACGCACACATGTATTTTATATGCAGAGTTCATCAGATGCAGCTTATCTGGCACGCCACATTGGTTTGCAGGCTAACGTACCAATAGAAGCTACCGCCTTGACAGTTAATCGTTTATGTGGTTCAGGATTTCAGGCTGTGATAAATGCGGCTCAGGTATATATATATAAATTGTGTGTGTACTTAGATAAAATTGTAATTGACAAAGATTAAGTTAAATTGTTGGAGCATGTTTCTGTGGTGATAAAAGTTTCAATAAGTTAGTGCAGAAATGGTGTAGTGGTAGCACATTCGGCTTGTAATCATTAGGTTTTGAGTTTGACTCCTCACTCCGGCGCACTTTAAATGTAGTGTTGTCAGCCCATTTAGTGCCTTCTACTAACCGCTAACTGGCTTTTGTTGCAGGCAGGCAACTTTGAGCAATGCTATACGTATCTCTGGCAGTAATGTATAACATGGTTAAAGTCAGAGGGGAGGAATAGCCAATCGTTAGGATGGAATCACCAAGGACGTTAAAACTTCCTGTTACTTATTTACTTCCTTACTTAAATATATTGGTTACACTATAAATAATGGTCAGCATAACATGTGGATATTGACGACAGGACCATCACAATACTCCATCTTTTTTAAATTATGATATAGTTCTTAATAATTAACAATGTATATAATTAATATTTAGTTCTTAGAAATTAAAAATTTCGGAAAAACGTAAACATTGTTATTTGTTTTTTGTTTTTATTTTTAGGAAATTATTCTGGGTGACGCTGACATTGTTCTTGCAGGTGGTTCAGAAAACATGAGTCAAGCGCCGTTTGCAATAAGAAACTCTAGATGGGGAATTAACCTAGGCGAACAAAGAGAGGTTTGCAGTAGTTTCAGTTTTTAGTTAGTTGTTGCACTGGTTTTAATTCAGACAAGTACTCAAAGTAGAATATTCGATGCATAACATATATAAATCAAGATTTCTAATCAAAATGCATTCCACTCAAATACTCTACCTAGTGGAGGTAGAAAATTTCAGCAGAAGAACAGAATTAAAGCATCAATGATTTAAAAAAATTATTTTCATCAATAATTATTTTGCAGGTTTGATTTTTGTAATCAAAACAACGTATATCGTGTTTATGTTGACCAAAGAAACCTAAGGTTTTAACATTTCTTGCAATTAGTATTGTATTTCCTTTAGATGGAAGACACGTTGTGGTCAGGTTTGACTGATTCTTATATTAATACACCCATGGGTGTGACGGCTGAAAACCTAGCAGAAAAATACTCAACTACTAGGCTGGAATGTGATGAGTTTGCGTTATCATCACAAGATAGATGGGCTAAAGGTTGGTATTCTTTCTAAATTGTTCTAAATTGCACGCCATACAAATGCCATCAAAAAATAGGTTCTGCAGTGATGTTGATGAAAGGAAAATTTTCCACTGACGTGATGTGAACATTTCAATTAGCATGCTCAGAAGCACTTCTTGTCCTCAGTCAAAATAGTTAGATATGGCCAGTGGAAATTGATTATTGGCTTGACTGAAGCTATCAATTGCCATAAAAAACTTTGCTTGGAGGAGGACTGAGGGGTGCTGGACAGTATGGGTCTGGGGAAGAATAATTTGGGGTTTTGCTTGGGGCGGGGGAAAACTATATCACCTATCTGGTATCATGTAACATAGTGTGAACATAGTGCCTATCAGTTTCCATTAATTTAGCGCACCAAGATGGAGTGTTTTCCGATGAAATAGCACCAGTGGAGGTGAAACTAAAACGCAAGACTGTTGTTGTAGACACAGACGAACATCCTCGTGTTGGCGTTACTTTAGAACAACTCCAAAAACTGCCACCAGTTTTCAAAAAAAATGGTACCATAGCTGCAGGAAATGCTTCTGTAAGTATATATTAGGAGTTTTTATGACTGTATTTATATTTATTTTTTTTGTCAAGATACATTATCTTCACATAAACTTACATATCACATACATACAGAGTTCATGTAGAAAACCATCACACGCCAAAAAAAAATTCAAAACATTTTATTTCTCAATTTATACGGTTTTTCAAGGGCTTTTGATGTATAAGAGACATGAAGACTATTAAAGTTGAAATTTACACATTTATCTAGTTCTAGGTAATTAAGCAGAAATCGTGTTTCGAATAATGAAAAAAAAAGAATTTTGCAGGAATTAATTTTGTAATGTTCGAATCAGTAAAAAATTTGACATCAACAATATTGCTATTTTTTAGGGAATATGTGATGGTGCTGCAGCATTGCTGGTTGCGTCTGAAGAAGCATGTAAAAAACATAACCTAACCCCACTAGCACGTATTGTATCCTACGGTGTTTCAGGTGTTGATCCGAGTATAATGGGTATTGGACCATGTCCCGCAATCAAAACAGCACTTAATAATTCAAATAAATCTTTATCTGACATGGCTTTAGTCGAGGTAACATGAATTGTTTTTCTTTCTGACTTTTTTGCTGCGTATTGATGCTCTTTTAGATGTGAAAAGCATAGATAGCTTGACATTGCACATCTTATGGTGTAAGGTGTAATTATTTACATCAACATATTTTTGATTTGATATGACTTCATGTGTCAAAAGGTATTTTCAATGGAGCATATGTGGAAGAGTTACCACAGGTATGTTTAACCTTATGCTGAGACTAATACAGGATGTCTAGGAGACCCTGAACAACCCTGGGTTAAAAGAAGTGGTCTTAAAAACCCTGGGTTAAAAGAAGTGGTCTTAAAAACTCTGAAATTTGTATTAAATTTGTAAAAAAACCCTGAAAACTCTCAAATTTTTGTAATAACTAATTTGCTAACACTATTGGAATGGACTATTTTGACTTGTATTTTGAAGGTGTAGCTAACCCTCTCTCTCCCTTTTTTTATTAAGACCCTGAAAAATGAAACAAAATCCTAAAAGTCACAATGATGTTACTCCGTGAACAACCATAAATGACACTGAATTTGTTTCAATATTTACACCCTGTATTGCTTTTTACAAATATAACTCACTATCAGTAAATAATGTTTTCTTCAGGACTATTGCGACCCTGAAATTGCAAATGTTTTTTGCTGTCTTTTCGTGTTACTTGTGTGTTAAGGCATTTCAATGGATTTTTTCTATATGTTAACTACTTCACTAAGAATTCGAAAAATAAAACTCAAAATATTTGCATTAAATGTGACAAAAATGACTACACTCCCAAATTTTAAGTTCACGTAAGAAATCATAATCAGGTATTAAGGTAGTTAATGTATTCACTATGGTGACACCTTTAAATACACGGTTTTTTCAATAGTGACTCGTCTATAGGCATTTACAGGCATTTGTGGAAGAGTACAAAACAGTTTTATTCTATTTAGGTGAACGAGGCTTTTGCAGCACAATATTTAGCCGTTGAGAAAGAATTAGGTTTGGATCGTAGCATAACCAATACAAATGGTGGAGCGATTGCTCTTGGTCATCCTTTGGGTACATCAGGTGCCCGCATTCTTACACATCTAACGCATGCGCTCAGAAGAACTGGTGAACAATATGCTGTTGGTTCTGCATGTATCGGTGGTGGACAGGGAATTGCTGTTGTATTAGAGAATATGAAGTAATTTTAAATAATGAAATTAATTTTACCTTGTGTAGTGTATGCAGTAGCTTTCTAGTAACTATGCCATAGATTTATCGTGATTTGAAATAGACTTCTCGTAACTGTGCCATAAATTTCTTGTAATTACGTAATAGACTTCTCGTAATTACCCATTTTTTTGTAATTATTAAAAGATTTTTAGTATTTTCGGTAATTATGCGGTAGATTTATCGTAAATATGCGTTACATTTCTCAAAAATGTCTTTTACAATTCTAGTGACTATGCAGTAAACTTCTCGTAACTCATATTTTCAGGTAATTAAGAAAAAACTAAATTTGATTGAGTTAAATAAACTTGCCGTCAAGTCAAATATAGGGAAAAATTTTTGTATTTGATTGATCTATGTTTAGGTGATCGTACGATCTAGCGTAGACCGAAGAAGAGTTTTTTTGGTCTCCCTCCATCTACTTTCAGCCAGCTCCATTACCTCTGTTCTTTTGATAAAAAAGTCCCTTGCATTTGTTTCTTGTAATGGCTTTAAGCGAGAAAAAGTCTCTGTTAAGTATTTTAAACATGAAGAATGAAATTAAATTTGATATTTTTCGAGGGTTTTTTTTATAATAGTTATTTTGTTGTCGTGCGTTGAAATTTACACGTTGTAAAGATTTTTATTAAAATAATTTTTGAGAAAAGTTATTTTATTTCCGCAGTAGAACGAATCCAATAAAAAATATCACTTCCGTACTCCACTACGAATTTCTTTATAGACAACGGTATAACAGACCAAGTTTTAAAAGCCGAAACCTCTTAAATAACGAGGGCTCCGAATACAAGGGTAGAAATATAGAATCACAACAAAAAAAAATCAGCCCGAAAAATGGCTCTAAAACTCTAACTCTAAAAAATGGCTCCAAAACCCGACTCAATGTGGGGACATCAGCTAAAAATCGAAAAACGGAAGGATTTGAATATCTTCGTATCAGAAATTTCAAATTTCAAGACAAAAACGAAGAGAAGAATAAGACAATAATTTGGTGAATTTTTTCAATATAACACTTGATTGTTTTCTTATATCAAGAATTACTCGATAACAATACAATTTTCTTGCTGGACTCTCTTCTTTTTTTTGCCGCTCAAAAACATTTCACGAATATCTCTCCTCCCATTTCCAGAATCTTGATCCGAAGTTGACTTTTTCTTTCTCTTGTTTTTCTTCAACGGTGTGGCGGGCATGCTAGTTAACGCAGGAAGTGTCATCACAAAATTGAAAATAAGCTCCCCCATTATTCTCGTTTTGACATTTTACACCTATCGTTTTTCTTTCGTTCTGTTTCATTTCATTTTGAGTTAAAATACTTTTTCTTTAATTGCGTAACGTTAAAGGCGCGCTAATTTTTACCAATTTCCGAGCGCTTATAATTTGCTTTTTTAAACAAACGGGTTGCTGGACGAAAAGAAACGCAATAACTCGTTTACCTACAGGCACTATTTCCGCAAAATCAATTTTTTTTTCATTGAAATTCATTGTCATTCGCGAAAGTTTTGGTTCCCAAAAATGAAGATTTTGGAAAATTCGCGAAAGTTTTTTCTGTAAAATTTCTTCCAGAAGTGGAATTCGCGAAAATTAACTTCGCGAAATTTCGCGAAAATTTCTGCCCGCGAAAATTTCTGCCCTTAAAGTATCATAATGGGTACGTATGCGTAAGGACTCGTCTATAAAGAGAAGGGACCGATATAATAAACATTCTCTGCACGTCTAAACGAGTAGAGAATGTTTATTATTTGACATCAAACGGAACTGATGTTATTATAATGTTTTATAACCAAAATGATATGTGTTATATATATTGTCAACATTGTCATCAATATTGTTCTCACAATTATCGAAAAGAAACTAATTTTCTTTTGCTAAATTTTGTGCGCTTTGTTTGGATTGTTTGCGCAGTGAAGAAGCTTTTATTTGCGATGTGTCTCTTTCGACAATTACAAATTGTGATTTCTTTCACTAACGCAACTCGCAAGTGAGTAAAATGTTACGGTATATATATACAAAGAAAAGTGAATTCCCTAATGGAATTAAAAGCTCGTTTTGTACATAATGATATATTCTAAATATAAATCAACTTAATGGCTCCTTAAGGGAGTCATTGACGTAACGGAATATTCAAATTCAGGACAACAGGACAAATTCTTATACGCCTTTTAAAAACTGTTATCACAACTGAGAGTTACCTTAATCGCGAACGGTCAATTACTGTTACATATTTGCATGTTTAATGTTTTTATTGTAGCAGATATTCAATATCAAAGTCCATATCCCAATTCTTAGGCCCTGTATATGAACTGACCGAGTAATGAATGCTCTCTCCTATTCTGCTGCTGCACAATGTCAGCGAAAGAAAAATTATTTCTGCTAATAAACAATGTACGGGCCGGGTCAACAATTGGTGAATTTGTGCAAACACAATGATTTGATATGTCCAAATTCTGCTAAAAACATGGTTTTCAATGGGGAATGGTGACAAAATAGGCTGTTGTTTTTATATTTTAGTGACTTACACAAAATTCGAGCTAATGGCGGTGAGAAGAGTTATGAGCACTGAGGACAAAAACAACATCTTGAATCAAAATATCACGTTGCATATCAAAATAGAACTCAAAACGACGGAAAAGTTCTCTGTGTGCATTTAATGCAAAATGTTTTGAACTAAATAGCTAGCTAACTAGCTGCTATTCTTCCAAATTTTGCGTAATATTATTGCACATAAAGCCAGTTGAAGCAAAACGATAACTTTAGAATCTTTTTAGTGGTAATAATTATTTTCTTAACGGTAGTAACATAGTATATTTCACCAAATACAGCTTCTCGTGTTCTTGTTTTGTTGTCAAAATAAACTTTTAATTTCTCTGATTTGTAATATATTTTGGAAACCGTAACTTATTTCACCGTCGGAAAGAATATTATTAAATTCCATGAAGGACTTAATGATTCAATCGTTGCCTCGATCATTTCCAAACTCTATCTGAAATTTTTCTCTATTTGAAATTTTTCTCTTTGTTTTTCTTTGTACTTCTTCAGAAACGGAACTTCCTCCAGCTTTAAACCAATCCTGCTGTACGCCAATTCTGTTTTCAAAATGCATTCAACTGTGCATTCGTATGTTAAAATCCCAGCCCCTTCAACACGTTTACATTCACTCCGTCGAGCCGAAATCTCGGCAAAACAAGTAGGATCCAGAAAAATGTGTGAGGTTGAAGATTTAAATCAACAAGACGTATGATATACGCAAACAACCCCGCGGATAAAGTTTACAAAAGGCCGCCTATAAGATTGTGATTTCTGTTGATTGTGATTTGAAACCCAGAAGAGGAGCGTAGAAAGTTGATGGTCGATAAAAGCCTTCGTTTCTCTCACGTAATGTTGTGGAATTTTATGTTTCGCAGACTACTTTTCAGGCATTTGGGGAGACCTTAACTCTGCCTACATTCACTTTTGTAAACTTTGGTGGAAACACCTTTACTTTACCAGTTAGTTAAATAATGCTTTTGAACACTTATTTTATCTTTTTAAAAGATAAAATTTATAACAGCAAAGAAAAAAAAGAGTAAATAGAGTTACAAGATGAGATTCGAACATACGACTACTCCCGTTTCGGTGCTCAGAGAGGAAAAAATTTCCATCCTTGTGGGACACATTTGCGTTTCAATACAAGCTCACGAGCTTGTAATAACGGAGATGTTACTTTAAAAGTAGTACCCGAGATCCAGGGACCCTAGAGAGCAGCGTCTGTGAACTGATACGCGGTCAAATTTTTAATTTAAAATAGTACAAAGACTAGAATGCAGAAAACTTTGTATTGTGCAATGTGTGGATTATTTCAGAAAAAAAGACTATAGATAGTGTCAAGAAATTTGAATGAAAAACTCAGTTTTTCAACATTCATTAAACAGCGAATAATGTTAGATGACAATGAAAATCGAAAAGATATATTTCGCCGTTAAAATGGTTTACAAATACAATGTTACTAAAAGTTAAAAATGCATTTGCAGCAGCAAGTAGAAGACACACTTTTAGAGTTGATGTTGTGTATGCTAAGCCAGCAAGCAAAGTGAAACAGTGACTAAATAAAAACGAGTCAAAATATACCGTGTAAGTTATATTGCGCAATGATGCGCAATGGAAAGAAATTTGCGTGCGTTGTTTATATTTACATTTCCTTCAATTTGAGAAATAAATTCTACAGAGACTCAAACTTCTCCAAACATAAGCTTTGTATTCTCCGCTCGGTTGATCAGGCTGACTCGTTAAGCAGAAAAATAATAGTGTTTCTTTAAAAAGTTTTCAAACAAAAAGCTTGAGCGCATACGACTTCATTAAAAAATTTAGAAGTTTAAAAATTTTTATTATTAAATTCCTAGTCACTTTTAACCACCAAAGTTTTTCTGGCAGGTCATTTATAATACGGCTGCTCTCTTATAGGAAGCTCTCAAATATTCCATCTTACTGAAGTATAATCTATCATTTATTTCAGTATATTAAAAAAACACTATATACAATAAAACGTAAAAAACTATATCTATCAATAAATTAAATGTTATCAAAAATTGTATGTGCTGAAATATCGAAGTCATCTAGTCTGTGAAAAAATGATGAACTTTTGAGACATTCTAAAAAGTATCCTTTTTTAACTGTCTGATGTAAATATATATAAAATGTTTCATTTCGAACGGTGACACACATTCGAACGAAAATTGTTTCTTAACGCGTTCAAATGATATACCATGAAGTAACGTGGAATATTTGATCATTGACTTCTAAAAAGAAAATAATGAAATAAAATATTAAAACCTAAATAGAGAAAAAATAAACCGAAAAAATAGAATTATATAAAATCCATGTCCATCCTTACCTTACAAAAAAATTTGTTGATTGTGTTGAAATAAATTTTGTTCAATCTTCCGATTTTTTCCTTGACCTAAAAAATAATATTTATACGGTACAACTTGTTATATGTTTTCTTTACGGTTTTCCAATCATTCTTCTCAACTTATGTTTTATTCTCAACGGAATATTAATTTTTATTCTCACAATCACACTAGCTAGACTGGGTACGAGTTTGTGTTATATCCGCAAGCTTACTTTCAATGGAATTCAAATTACAATTTATAACACCAGTTCTAACTTTCTTTTCATGAGCATGAGCCTGAGTACAAAGCAGTGAATATTTTACTATTCAAATTTAAGCATTTCTTTATTTAATATTTCATAATTATGTTTCATATCTTTTCCATGTTATTTCGTAAAGTAAAAATTTAACATCAAAAGAATAAACATACCAATTTTCAAAATACACGGTAGTCTGAGTACGAAGTTGTGTTTGTTTTTACTATTTAAATTGAATTATTTCTTTATTTTATACTTTATAATTATGTTTCATATCTTTTCCATGTTATTTCGTAAAGTAAAAATTTAACATCAAAAGAATAAACATAAAGATTTTTAAAATGTAAAGTAGTCTGAGTACGAGGTTGCATTTGTTTTCAATTGTTTAAATTTAATTATATCTTTATTTTATATTTTATAATTATGTTTCATATCTTTTCATGTTATTTCGTAAAGTAAAAATTTAACATCCAAAAAATAAACATAGAAATTTTTAAAGCACACGGTAGTCTGAGTACGAGGTTGCGAATGTTTTTACTATTTAAATTTAATATTTTATAATTACCTTCCGTAATTTCTTATATATTTACAGTTTATAATTGTTTAAATATTTTTACTTACCTACCCAATATTACTTTCAATTAATAATTTATTCATTTATAAATATTAAAAACTTACTTTTCGTAATCTTTAATCATCCTTCTTATTTCGTCACGATTTTCATTCTCCCAACTTCCAGCCATATCATACGCAGTTCGTCCATCAGCATCTTTAACCGCCACATCAATATTATATTGACGTAACAAAACATCAACACATGGGATGTTACAATAACGTGCAGCCAAATATAATGGTGTCCAGTTGTTAACACTTACACGGTTGATGTTTGTTACGTCATGACGACATAACGTGTCTAATATTTTGTGACGATTATTAAATGCTGCGATATGATATGCGTTTGAGTTGTATGTATCCATCGCCCAAACATCACATCCATATTCGATGAAAATGTTCACTATTGATGAATAGTCGGTGTAAAATGCTGTCATCATCAATAGTGTTTGTTCATTTCCATCTCGCATATGGACGATGTCTGGGTGGATAGAGAGAAGTCTTTTTAACTCAATGGTATTATCGTTTCTGATAATTTGAACGATATCTAAAAGTAAAAAATAAATAAAAAGTATATTTGTTGATTCGTAACACGCTTCACGATATTTAAATATACAAAAATAATTATTCAACAAAATATTAATATGTAAATGATATAGCGTAAATATAACCAAATAATATTTGCTTTAAAAAATGAGACATATTAAGATGAAATTGTTTATTGTAAGAAATTAAAGTATTTTGCGAGCTTAAAAAGATTAAAAAAAGGATGTTAACATATGGATGTTAACATATTGTACATTTACAAATAAAATACAACTATGAATAAAAAACACTTAAAATTTGGGTGGTGAATACATCAATAAATTACATTAAACGAAAGTGTAGAAACTTTTATTTTTTATATATATTTTGTAAACTGTAGAATACTAACAATTAAAAAATAAATTTCAAACATTTAAAAAGATTTAAAATTAAAGTTTCACACAAAACTGTTTATGACGTCATCATGTATAGGATAATTTGCATTAGGAGACAGTTTATGATAAACTTAAAAACACAAATATATGACGTCAGCGTTTTTTCCAATTGATATATTTGTCAAGAACAAAAAGAATAAATTCAAAAATTTTAAAAATGTTAGCTACCAAACGTAAATTCTTACCGGAAAAAATGTTCGATTAATATAATTCCTATATAATCCCAAAAAGTTATGATTATTTTAAAGCATTGTTTTTTATGAGAAAGTATCTGATTTAAGACTTTCTCGTATCTTGATGTGTTGTTGTCGTGCAAGATTTATTGAATGAATAACTGTGTGTTAAGGCTTTTTTTAAGTCGTTTGGATCGAACTTTCAGGCACACTTCGAAACTATTCGAAATGAATCGCTACATTTTTTGAGACATGTGTCGTGCATTATTTTTATTAAGGGTTATAATTAAACTCAAAATAAAATTCATAGTATAAGTACTAACATTGTCAAAAAATATAATTTGCATTGACTGAGGGAACATAATATTTTTTGATTTGATGACAATTTATTGGTAGACGTGGCCTGCTTTCTCGTTTGTCATGTAAACACTATTTTTATCAGAAATAAACACGAAATTTGACTTCAGCCTGAAGTTTTCTTATTTTTTTTAATATGTTTAGCCTCAATTATTCGTGTTGTTTTTTATTTTTATACTTGGGACATTTTCATTAAATTTTACGGTATCTTAACATTGATTGTGCGAAAATTTCTGCCTAGAAAGATTATTATTTTCTTCAAGAACAAAAATTAAATCATTAGACTTTCAGTCATTGTTATTTTTTTTTTGGTTTTTATTTTTTACCCATTCACTGTTCTTACATATGTTCTAAAAAATCACAGTTAAACTTTAACAACTTCTATATTTTGGCGTAAGATTTTATTAGTTATTTTAGGGCGGAAACCTAATTTAATTGCATACTTATTTGGTTTTTTTGAGATATTAAGGAAGCGTTTAATAGTGGAAGGCTTTTAAAGATGCGTTTGTGTGTACTTATTACAGCCGTGATTAATAACATGAATCAACCAGTATCCACCAGAACATGGCAAGAACCAACCAAAACTCACGAGGAACGGAGAAAGTAAACGGCCTCGTTAAATAGGACTGGCGGTAAAAAGGTCATTTTTCAAAATAAAAGCGGCGTTACTTTACAAAACGATCTACTTCTGTTAACCCAACAGAATAGGACGAAATTGAAAGTCCACTGGTATTTTTACTTATTAACGACTGCATTAAAACTGCTTTAGTGACGTACAATGGGAAAAACTTGATGGAAAAAAAGAAAGCTGACGAATTTTTTTTTTATAGAAACTTAGTGGGCGACTTAAAAATACGCTCTTGACTACAGAAACCATGTTTTAAAGAAACTTTTAACTTTCGAAAATCCCTAATATTATTGAAACAAAACGTATTTGTGTACTTTTAAAACGCTATTTGTTTTAGAAGGTATCAAGTAGCGAATTTTGAAAGATTTTGTTTTCCACATGGCGGCCGTTTTAACACAGGTCTCAATCACGTTTTTAAGAAATTCCTAACTACTTAAATTCTAAATCTAAGCCGCAGTTGTTTGTAAAAGAAACGGCGTGTGGAGAGGTTGCGATATGTTTTGCTTCTTTTTGTCAAACTTCCAAAAATTTTATTTAATAATTTAGTCTAGATAAAGACACGTTAATTTACAGTACTAACCCTATAATAACTGTTTATGAGGGCAATACCGGAGAATATTGACCGACGTCAAAGTATTGCCCGAGCTTGTGAGGGCAATACGTGACAGAGGTCAATATTCGAAGGTATTGCCCGAAATAAACAGTTATTATATGGATTATTATCCGGGTACTGCATTTTACGACAAAAAATATAACATTAAAAGCAGGATGTAGAAACCATGTCCTTATAGAAACTATTCCCATATGGAACGTACATTCGAATTAAAAATATATATTTTTTAAATCGAATATCGTGTAAAATATTACAGATTTTTATTGTAGCTACAACATAGAATTCTTTAAAATAATTTAAAAGATAAAAGTAAGTTTCACTTCTGTTTCGCGTTTTGTTTTGTTTACTTTTTATTTACATTTAATGCTACCATATTTAAACTTTAAACACGGTTGCTATGGTAGCGGGCAATACCGTGGAATATTGCCCGCTATGAGTAAGTTCTAACCAATCACATTGCACGATTTTTGAAAATATCGATGCCGCCCTTTTACCCGGGTAATAACACCGTATAATTAATTTACACTATTTTCATAAGCATATCCAGTTTTCACTCAGGCTTTGAGTTGATTAGTCAAAAGAAGTTTTTTCAAATGCTGGCGATTTTAACACTAAATCTTTGTAGCGGAAAAAGAAATTCGGCGTAGTTTTGGGCCTGCGGTAAATTTACGCAGGCGTTATGATGGCTAATAAGGTATAAAGCCTTTCCAGATGAAATTTCGTCAACAAAATCCTCCCCCAACATTGTGTTGTTCATTCCTGAAAAAGTTGAATAGGCACGAAAGAACTTTTCGTGTTTTGCTAATTTAAATTTCCAAAGACAATAAACTTTCGGAAAAATGACCAAAACACGCAAAATCGCCAATGGTTCGGCTCTCAAGAACTTTCGCCTGCAAAAGTTTCTGCACTTAAAGTATTGGAGAGGTTTTTACTCATGCAATTAAAATCTCAGTTTTGGCAATACCGTAATGATCCGATTAAGCGCCCAGCATTATTTAAGCGCACCCCTCGAATAAGCCCACAGGTGATTTCCTTAAAGATCAATAAGCGTCCAGCACTTATTAAACGCCCACGTGGCCGCGTGTAAAAACATCCGTATCAATTTCTCCACTTAGATTAATTTTCTTCTATTCTATTCGTCAATGTTTTTGGAGACCAGACAAAACAAAACAGAAAGAAGAAATCACAGCATTGCCTCGTGGTTATTAATTATGATAATTAATGCTTACACGCTCTTTCTTTTTTTATTAGCATGACCGGGATTACTGCATATTATAAGCCAAAAAAACCCAACGGGGGAGAATGCTCATTGTGATAGTTGAAGATAGTTGAAGATAATTAAATTTAGAGCATGAAAGGGGAAATTCTGAAAATGTAGGTATTCTAATTGTCTAGATCTGATACTGTCTCCATAAGGAAACGACTAACTGTTTGAACAAAGGAAAATAATCAAAAAGTAAGACAGCTAGCGAGGCGAAGCTGTCTTCAGAAACAACAACAAGAAGTGGTCAGTGTTGCAAAGAAGTCTGATTTCAGTAAGTTAAAACGTTTAAATAATAAAGAATAACACAGAAACTTCGATTGATTTATCTGATTTATCATGTTCGGAACTTTGTGGTTACATTTATAAAAGCATTACGATGGAAACACAGCTACGGATATTCTCCCTCATTCATTATTTTTTCTGTAATGGCATGAATCCAGCAACCATGTGATCGATTTTGCCGTGCGTTTATTATCGCATGATTCGTGCAATGAAATGTAATGGCGGTTCTGTAGGCGAAGAGAAATTGGGGTGAGTTTGTTATTTCTATGAAACATTTGAACATGTTCTGGTTTTCAGTTTCCAAAAATATTTTCAGGATAATGTTTTCTTATGTATATCTTTCAATTTTTACAATAAAATAGGCACCTCTAAAAAAAGTTGCCTATAGGGTGATTACGCGCCTTTAAGCGCCCATGCAAAAAATCAAAAAATTTAATTAGCACACAGGGCGCTTGTTCGGATCATTACGGTATCCCAGTTGCAACGTCCCTGTCAAATAAATTGTAATAAAAACCCATGTATTACGAAAGAATGGAGTGTTAAAGAAATACGTTTGCAATCTTACATATCACATTTTTTTAATTCGAACTCTTTCAAAGTAGTTTTTTTTAAGATAAGTATTTCTCAAATGTACTTATCATTATTCTAGTCAATGCATTTAACAACTCTGCCACTTCCTGCGCTATTGAAACAGTTCGAGACAAGTCTTGGGAACGTTCAAACGGATAAAAAACCATCCGGCAAGTATTTTTTTTTTAAATATTTTTTTTCTTTTTTCACAACGTAACCTAAGACTACAAGAAATTAATGACACAAAACTACGGAAAACGATATAAAACCTTACCTTCGAAAGCATCTAATGAATTCTTTGTAAAACTAAAATATATAAAATATATTCAGTAAATAAGTAGCATGTAATGTTACTAGTATTTTGAGATACGGTGACTGTCGTCTTCACACGACCATCACATAACTAAAAATTTACAACAATTGGATAGTGACTTTAATAATGCGCTGGTGCCAAAAATAACTTCGGAACAGGGATTAGCCGGAACTGGATTTTATTTTTTTATTTTTTCGGAAGTATACTGTAATTGTCATTTAAATTTGTGAAAAGTTAGTACTTACTGAAAATATTCGACTATTTTATCATCTGAATGATTCAAATTACTAACAGCAGTCACGGAAAATTTATAGTTGCAGTAAAGTTTCAAGTTCTTTACTGTGCATGGTGATTGACGAGTTCGACATACTTCATACCAGTCACTGTTACTGTCCGTTTTTTTTGCACGCACAATGTAAGTAAAACCTTCAGCTTTCCAAGCCAACGAACATTCTCTTTCGTTCTTGTATGAAGCTTGCAAATTTGTAACTGAATCTGTACTTTGGAGCCTATAAATGAGCGAGATAAATGTACTTATACTATTGTTTAAGTCGTTTGTATCTGCACTACGTTAACCAGTGCTATATTCTCAAGCAAAAGAGGCTGTAACTAAAAAATAAATATGCCACATTCATGTTGTGCTTATAAACTACAAAGATCTACTACTTTCAGAATGTTTTTGTAGACAAAAATATCTCACGACGCCTTGGAAATGTTTTGAGAAAGGCTATAAAACTGTAAATATTATAGCGCGAAATTTTGTTGTGATCATAGGAGCAAATCTCTGATTTTAATACCAAATTATTGGAGTGTTTGTAGTATTAATATTTCCATAAAAACATTAATTTTACGACAGATGAAAGTATTTGTTCAGGTTTCCTTCACCCAAAAACAACACGAAAAAGAGTTTTTGTCAATGAAACATAAACAGGAAAGATACTACTTCTGCTATTACATCAAAGTCCTTATATAGTATTTTCATTTTTTGATAATGATTCCCGGCATAAATCACCTTAAATTTGTATTTTGATAAAGGCCCTATTTAATACGAGAATTTATTTTCAAACATATATTCTGTCCTAGTTGCTACATTATTCTGAAAGCAGCATATCATTATTCTTTTACTAGTCGATAAGTCCCGTGGAGAAATCCACTTAGTCAGAAGGAGGATGAAAAATATGTTGTTTTAGATGTTTTACTGACGTTAGCAGTACACATAAAATAAATTAGCGAGTCTTAGTTTATTATTTGTCTGTAATGTGGTTAAAACGCTGATTAAAATAATGTATAGGATTATGCGCTTCTAACGAACGGTTAAAGAGATACAACGGTTTAAAAATTTGCCCGCAAAGTAGAAATTTATTTTATTTGAAATTCATATACCCGTTACCTTCATCGTATAAATCCTAAAACGCTGATCAAAAAAATGTATAGGATCATGTACTTTGGACAAACGGTTACGGAAATATTGTGGTTTAAAGGTTTTTTGATAACGTCATCAACCCGTTCAATACGAATCGGATTCGGGGACCCAGGTTTGGGAAACTTACCCAAATTGGTCTCAGGTGGTCCCTAGTTACCCACGCCGTGAAAATTGACTGACGTCACCACCTCATTTCCAAGTTATTTGGCCTCAAAATTTTAAGTGCTTTGTAACATGTTAATATACTTCCCTTTTGACGTTAACATTATTTTAACATCAAAGTTTTGTAAATTACGGAACAATTTTATAGGTGATGTTTTATAGACTTATCAAAGAAAATTGTGAAAAATATAATCCACTTTGCAAAAGTGACAGACAGACACACGGAAGCTCCGTATTATTATAAAAGAAAAATCCTATTTAAAGTGCTAAATTTCTACTAAAAGATTGTCTCCTGCTAAGGAGATTGTCTGCAACTACCACACTACCAGACACGTGGAGCCTCTTTTCTTATTTTTTCTGATTTTCCAAACATCGATTGTTTACCCCATATTTGTGTTTGAAGTTCTTGATAGAAGGCTTTAATAGAAATAAAAAGGTGCAGTAATAAAGCCATCATATTTTTATTTGTTTAAAGTCGCATAACTTTGTTTTTCGCTAGAATTAATTCTTTGAACTTGTTTATAATTATAAGAAGTTAAATCTAGCCCATGGAAAACCGACGGATGCTATGAAAAGAACAGTGAGTGCTAATGGGCGAGATGTTAGAACAAAGTAAAATACTTACAGTTTAAATACAGTTATATCAGCACCTTTATTATGCATTGATTCAACAACTGTCACTTCATTTCTTTTTAGATAATCCATATATTCTCTGTATTGTTTGGAACAGATGTTTATTTTGCAGCTATCTGATATTATGCTGGTATCCTTATCAATGGAAACACTGCTCCATTGTTCAAATTTAAGAAGGTTTCTTTTCTTAATATTATTAAATATCTGAGCAAAGCACTTTTCTCCCAATCTCCACCTCTGAAGCCAATACGGTAACCAATTCTCACCAAATGTAGCGCTCTTTCCAGCATGGATTCCAAGAATAATTAACTCCGAGTGACTTCTCGTCATACATTCAAGCGCTAAATGCTTAAGTTTACGAGCAGCTGGATCAATGCACATCAGAACTTGATCAGCTTCTCTACCACGACAGCCAGCATAATTCGTCAGCGTGCATTGACTCTGGAAAGGAAAAGCAACATGCACTCCATTCTTATCTTTTGGTCGCCAGTCTGAATATTCGATGAATTCGATGAAATCAACCTTAAGAAGTATAAGGACATTTTTCATCACAACATAATGTAAGTATTCGTTGCACAGAACAAGCCGTCTTGTATTGACCGAAGAAAATGAATTTTCAAGTATGGTGGCTAATTTTGAAATTAAGTCATGTTCTAGTTTTATGTGCGACTGATTTTGATTTAAAAATGTCACATATCTTGGAACACTGCCTGTTATGTTGTGACCAATACACCTGGTTTCAGGATAATAAAACTGAGTTACTGTCTTCTTAGACTTGTCCAGTGGAAGTTGAGATAGGCTGGCCGCAACAACATCTAAATCAACTGGTGTTTCAATCGATGATTTATTATCTGCATCAGCGCTAGGTTTTATTGATGCAATTTCAGATTCTTTAACGCGAGATTCAGTTCCACCAGATGAGCTTTCAGGTATGTTTAGTTCACTTGATTCTTGGGTCGTTGTTGCTTCTTCATTTCTCCTTGGATTTATTTGAATTGAGTCAGTTTCTGGTGTTTTCGATTTCATTAGGTTTGGCTGCTTCGGTTGATATATTATAGTACGCTCTTTGCATAACATATCTTCAATAGCCCTGGTCAGTTTGAAGATATTTTCCGTTGTTCTCATACATTTGGTTAGCCTAAACATTTTCATATCTGTTTTGCCATATAGATAGTTTTCATGAGGTTCTTCATTTCCTTTGTAAACAAAAGTTCGTTTTTTACTTAGTGAATGGGGCAATATGGTGATAAAAGAACCTGTCAATTCCTTTCTCGTCAGTGTTTTTCTCAAATCGTTCGCTGCAGTAAGGTTGAGCTGCTCACCATTAAATTCATCAACAATTAGATGAATTACTGTTTCTGCATACTTTCGAAGTAACTCAGTAATGAGTAGTGATAATGAAGGTACACTTGTTAGGTTTAAATGTCCACACATTTCATTAATGCTAAATACATGGATTTTTACTAAATCATTTGTTGAAATAGTTTGAACAAATGCTTTTACGTCATTGACTAACATACTATTTATTTCCCAGCAGATATAGAATATTACAGTTGCTTTGTCAGCAAATTCAACAAGATCCTTAATCAGATAAAGTGCTATTAATGATTTACCAGATCCAAAATTACCAAATATGATTTTCTTCTTCTCGTCGCTGTACAATATTTTCAGCTGCTCAGTATTCAGCATCAGCGATTGAAATTTCTCCTCTGGTTGAGCTTTTATTGGTGGTACGTCACTTCTAACCGTTTTTTCTGGTTGCAAGAAACCAAATATGTTGCTCAAACTTTCATAAATGTTGAATCGCTTTCATCGCTCTTTTTGGCGTCTGGACAATGTGTTGGTAAAATTTTGTTTAACCAAACTTTTAAGTTTTCCACATCTTTTAAGTCATTCTTGTTTATGATGAGACATTTTCCACACATTAAAGAGTTTTCAGCATGTACAAGATTCGGTGCTGCGATGATGTTAAAGAAAATTTTCTGATGATTTTTAGTAGGGTGTTGTTTAGAACAAGCAAGGATTTGATATCATTTTCGCCAGCCATTATTTCGTCTTCCAGATCACATAAGATTTTAGATTCTGTGTATCTGATGTTAAAGAAAATTACAGGGTTAGGATAAATGATTAGTATTCTTTCCTGGTAATTTTTAAGATTTGACATTCTATCTTGATTTAAAAATTCTAGATGATCATCAGTATTATAATTTGTGATGACACCAACTTTTTCTTTTTCCATTAAAGCGTTTTGAGTAGGTAAGCCAACTCAGATATCCTGTTTCCCTTTCTGTATGGTGGAAATTGTATGGCTTCTATTATGTGTTTTGCACCTTGTAAAGAAAAATACGTGAGGAGATATTCAAAACATAACTTATACCATTCCTTGTGTCCAATGATTGTTCTATGCTCTCCTCCATTAGAAATATATTCTACACTAGCAGTTGGTTCCTGGAGATTTTGTATCTTTCGGGAAAATTCTAAAATATCTGCATACCCATGTGTCACAATTTAATAGTTTGAATATTTTCAGTTTCATTGATGTGAATATGTGGAGTGTCTATAAACAAAAAAATATACGAATGTTAAATTTAATTTGTCTTTACGTTTTCGGTCGTACAAAATTATTCAATTGGACTATCCCTATTTTAATTTAATTTTTAAATCTCTTCTCATTGAGTATTTTTTGTTTTCAACATTACAAAAGTTTTGTAAGTTGATATCGAAGATATAAGGAAATATAAAATCTTAAAATAGATTATTATAGAGCGCAATGTGCAGAATTTTGACTATGCATGTATATTGTTAAAGGTACTGTCCGGTAAAAATTAAAAGTTTAGTATATGTTACATTGTGTTGCTAAAATAACGAAAATTGTTCTCTTATACCTTCAATATTGATCAACACATATTCCTTTGTGTTTGTTTATTTTTATCTGCCATGTTAAACTCTCAACTTTGCATGCGCTCGTGCGCGGTTTAAGGACTGGGTAAAGACATTAATATGCGTAATTATGCATGTGGCGTATGTACTGTCCTCCTTGTGCATTATGTAGAAGATAACCCCCCCCCCCCCCCAGATTGTTCCTTAGTGAAACTCTTGTTGAAAATACGTCTTTGGAAGAAGGTTTTCAGGAATTTGTTTTTTGTAATTGGCTTTCAGTTTGAGTTCAGAACTTCCCTTGAACGAACGGCGAGTTCCAGCGTACGAAGACGGTGAAAACTATAATTATCTACCTCCAGCAGAACCTTCCTGCATTAATTCTACTGTAAATTCTTGGTGCAAGTGCGAGTGCGAGAACTGCCAAACGATGCTTACAGAAACAGAATGTTTGTGTTCTCACGATATTGACACAGTAAAATATTTTCAGTTACAGGGTATTTATATTATATTTTTCCATTGTGCGCAGAAAGCAACTGCCCTTATTAGCATTATGTTTCTTAACTTTTAGATAAAAAATGTATTACAGAATATGAAGATTTCCATGCTGTGGTACTTTTAAAAATTACACTATGGACAGCTCTTGTCGCTCTTCATGATAGAGAAAGCCGTGGACTTGCAAAACAAGATAAAGTTAGTATTTGGTTTCTTGCTTACATTTAAACTTTAGCGCCCTGAGAACAAGGCTGGTATAATTTTTTATACATTTATTTACAATGACGCACTGATAACTGCTATATACATGTATTTTACAACCATATGCTAACTAATAAAGCAAACTTATTTTTAGATCATACCGATATGCTGCTTACAGGCAGTTTTGCTGGTTTGTTCACAATCGATGAGACGTGTAATTCCATCATGCGTTGTTACAAAAATTCGCCAAAAATATCCCAGTGCCGATGGAATATACGTTGGACTCAAGGATAGCTTAGAGGTCGCAGAATAGGACGAAATTGAAAGTCCACTGGTATTTTTACTTATTAACGACCGCATTAAAACTGCTTTAGTGACGTACAATGGGAAAAACTTGATGGAAAAAAAGAAAGCTGACGAATTTTTTTTTCATAGAAACTTAGTGGGCGACTTAAAAATACGCTCTTGACTACAGAAACCATGTTTTAAAGAAACTTTTAACTTTCGAAAATCCCTAATATTATTGAAACAAAACGTATTTGTGTACTTTTAAAACGCTATTTGTTTTAAAAGGTATCAAGTAGCGAAATTTGAAAGATTTTGTTTTCCACATGGCGGCCGTTTTAACACAGGTCTCAATCACGTTTTTAAGAAATTCCTAACTACTTAAATTCTAAATCTAAGCCGCAGTTGTTTGTAAAAGAAACGGCGTGTAGAGAGGTTGCGATATGTTTTGCTTCTTTTTGTCAAACTTCCAAAAATTTAATTTAATAATTTAGTCTAGATAAAGACACGTTAATTTACAATACCACCGTATAATTAATTTACGCTATTTTTATAAGCATATCCAGTTTTCACTCAGGCTTTGAGTTGATTAGTCAAAAGAAGTTTTTTCAAATGCTGGCGATTTTAACACCAAATCTTTGTAGCGGAAAAAGAAATTCGGCGTAGTTTTGGGCCTGCGGTAAATTTACGCAGGCGTTATGATGGCTAATAAGGTATAAAGCCTTTCCAGATGAAATTTCGTCAACAAAATCCTCCCCAACATTGTGTTGTTCATTCCTGAAAAAGTTGAATAGGCACGAAAGAACTTTTCGTGTTTTGCTAATTTAAATTTCCAAAGACAATAAACTTTCGGAAAAATGACCAAAACACGCAAAAATCGCCAATGGTTCGGCTCTCAAGAACTTTCGCCTGCAAAAGTTCTGCACTTAAAGTATTGGAGAGGTTTTTACTCATGCAATTAAAATCTCAGTTTTGGCAATACCGTAATGATCCGATTAAGCGCCCAGCATTATTTAAGCGCACCCCTCGAATAAACCCACAGGTGATTTCCTTAAAGATCAATAAGCGTCCAGCACTTATTAAACGCCCACGTGGCCGCGTGTAAAACATCCGTATCAATTTCTCCACTTAGATTAATTTTCTTCTATTCTATTCGTCATTGTTTTTGGGACCAGAAAAAACAAAACAGAAAGAAGAAATCACAGCATTGCCTCGTGGTTATTAATTATGATAATTAATGCTTACACGCTCTTTCTTTTTTATTAGCATGACCGGGATTACTGCATATTATAAGCCAAAAAAACCCAACGGGGGGAGAAATGCTCATGTGATAGTTGAAGATAGTTGAAGATAATTAAATTTAGAGCATGAAAGGGAAATTCTGAAAATGTAGGTATTCTAATTGTCTAGATCTGATACTGTCTCCATAAGGAAACGAGCCTAAACTGTTTTAAACAAAGGAAAAATAATCAAAAAGTAAGACAGCTAGCGAGGCGAAGCTGTCTTCAGAAACAACAACAAGAAGTGGTCAGTGTTGCAAAGAAGTCTGATTTCAGTAAGTTAAAAACGTTTAATAATAAATAATAAAGAATAACACAGAAACTTCGATTGATTTATCTGATTTATCATGTTCGGAACTTTGTGGTTACATTTATAAAAGCATTACGATGGAAACACAGCTACGGATATTCTCCCTCATTCATTATTTTTTTCTGTAATGGCATGAATCCAGCAACCATGTGATCGATTTTGCCGTGCGTTTATTATCGCATGATTCGTGCAATGAAATGTAATGGCGGTTCTGTAGGCGAAGAGAAATTGGGTGTGAGTTTGTTATTTCTATGAAACATTGAACATGTTCTGGTTTTCAGTTTCCAAAAAAATTTTCAGGATAATGTTTTCTTATGTATATCTTTCAATTTTTACAATAAAATAGGCACCTCTAAAAAAAGTTGCCTATAGGGTGATTACGCGCCTTTAAGCGCCCATGCAAAAAATCAAAAAATTTAATTAGCCACACAGGGCGCTTGTTTCGGATCATTACGGTATCCCAGTTGCAACGTCCCTGTCAAATAAATTGTAATAAAAAACCCATGTATTACGAAAGAATGGAGTGTTAAAGAAATAACGTTTTGCAAATCTTACATATCACATTTTATTTAATTCGAACCTCTTTCAAAGTAGTTTTTTTTAAGATAAGTATTTCTCAAATGTACTTATCATTATTCTAGTCAATGCATTTAACAACTCTGCCACTTCCTGCGCTATTGAAACAGTTCGAGACAAGTCTTGGGAACGTTCAAACGGATAAAAAAACCATCCGGCAAGTATTTTTTTTTTTAAATATTTTTTTTCTTTTTTCACAACGTAACCTAAGACTACAAGAAATTAATGACACAAAACTACGGAAAACGATATAAACCTTACCTTGGAAAGCATCTAATGAATTCTTTGTAAAACTAAAATATATAAAATATATTCAGTAAATAAGTAGCATGTAATGTTACTAGTATTTTGAGATACGGTGACTGTCGTCTTCACACGACCATCACATAACTAAAAATTTACAACAATTGGATAGTGACTTTAATAATGCGCTGGTGCCAAAAAATAACTTCGGAAACAGGGATTAGCCGGAACTGGATTTTATTTTTTTATTTTTTCGGAAGTATACTGTAATTGTCATTTAAATTTGTGAAAAGTTAGTACTTACTGAAAATATTCGACTATTTTATCATCTGAATGATTCAAATTACTAACAGCAGTCACGGAAAATTTATAGTTGCGGTAAAGTTTCAAGTTCTTTACTGTGCATGGTGATTGACGAGTTCGACATACTTCATACCAGTCACTGTTACTGTCCGTTTTTTTTGCACGCACAATGTAAGTAAAACCTTCAGCTTTCCAAGCCAACGAACATTCTCTTTCGTTCTTGTATGAAGCTTGCAAATTTGTAACTGAATCTGTACTTTGGAGCCTATAAATGAGCGAGATAAATGTACTTATACTATTGTTTAAGTCGTTTGTATCTGCACTACGTTAACCAGTGCTATATTCTCAAGCAATAGAGGCTGTAACTAAAAAATAAATATGCCACATTCATGTTGTGCTTATAAACTACAAAGATCTACTACTTTCAGAATGTTTTTGTAGACAAAAATATCTCACGACGCCTTGGAAATGTTTTGAGAAAGGCTATAAAACTGTAAATATTATAGCGCGAAATTTTGTTGTGATCATAGGAGCAAATCTCTGATTTTAATACCAAATTATTGGAGTGTTTGTAGTATTAATATTGTTTTAGATGTTTTACTGACGTTAGCAGTACACATAAAATAAATTAGCGAGTTTTAGTTTATTATTTGTCTGTAATGTGGTTAAAACGCTGATTAAAATAATGTATAGGATTATGCGCTTCTAACGAACGGTTAAAGAGATACAACGGTTTAAAAATTTGCCCGCAAAGTAGAAATTTATTTTATTTGAAATTCATATACCCGTTACCTTCATCGTATAAATCCTAAAACGCTCAATCGTGGTCACAATATGTTGGGACAAGAGAACGAATTTCGAATTTCGCCACCACAAGTAATTGCGTAGGCTCATTCTATATTAGATTCACACATCTTGAACTTGTCAAAGTTCACTTGTCAATGTTCAGAGTGGACTTAGGACTTCGGATCTTAGGTTATTTGGTAAATACGAAATTCATAAAATGTGCTAATTGTTGCTGACGTCAGCAAGGCCATTAATCACGAATTTCGGGGCCTTCGTGTTCCCCGACGTGAATTATTTCGGTGTGCGGGCGTGCTAAAGGATGTGACTAGCAACTTTTCAACGCTCTCTGCCTGGCTTACTTGTGTGCAAAAGTAGCGACTTTGCAGCCTGTCGGCTGCAGAGTATTGACTATTTGACTCTTTTGTCCATATTGGATAATGAGTAAAAAACTGCCTTAGTCTCAATATTTTTGTCCACGATTGCTGATCAAAAAAATGTATAGGATCATGTACTTTGGACAAACGGTTACGGAAATATTGTGGTTTAAAGGTTTTTTGATAACGTCATCAACCCGTTCAATACGAATCGGATTCGGGGACCCAGGTTTGGGAAACTTACCCAAATTGGTCTCAGGTGGTCCCTAGTTACCCACGCCGTGAAAATTGACTGACGTCACCACCTCATTTCCAAGTTATTTGGCCTCAAAATTTTAAGTGCTTTGTAACATGTTAATATACTTCCCTTTTGACGTTAACATTATTTTAACATCAAAGTTTTGTAAATTACGGAACAATTTTATAGGTGATGTTTTATAGACTTATCAAAGAAAATTGTGAAAAATATAATCCACTTTGCAAAAGTGACAGACAGACACACGGAAGCTCCGTATTATTATAAAAGAAAAATCCTATTTAAAGTGCTAAATTTCTACTAAAAGATTGTCTCCTGCTAAGGAGATTGTCTGCAACTACCACACTACCAGACACGTGGAGCCTCTTTTCTTATTTTTTCTGATTTTCCAAACATCGATTGTTTACCCCATATTTGTGTTTGAAGTTCTTGATAGAAGGCTTTAATAGAAATAAAAAGGTGCAGTAATAAAGCCATCATATTTTTATTTGTTTAAAGTCGCATAACTTTGTTTTTCGCTAGAATTAATTCTTTGAACTTGTTTATAATTATAAGAAGTTAAATCTAGCCCATGGAAAACCGACGGATGCTATGAAAAGAACAGTGAGTGCTAATGGGCGAGATGTTAGAACAAAGTAAAATACTTACAGTTTAAATACAGTTATATCAGCACCTTTATTATGCATTGATTCAACAACTGTCCCTTTATTTCTTTTTAGATAATCCATATATTCTCTGTATTGTTTGGAACAGATGTTTATTTTGCAGCTATCTGATATTATGCTGGTATCCTTATCAATGGAAACACTGCTCCATTGTTCAAATTTAAGAAGGTTTCTTTTCTTAATATTATTAAATATCTGAGCAAAGCACTTTTCTCCCAATCTCCACCTCTGAAGCCAATACGGTAACCATTCTCACCAAATGTAGCGCTCTTTCCAGCATGGATTCCAAGAATAATTAACTCCGAGTGACTTCTCGTCATACATTCAAGCGCTAAATGCTTAAGTTTACGAGCAGCTGGATCAATGCACATCAGAACTTGATCAGCTTCTCTACCACGACAGCCAGCATAATTCGTCAGCGTGCATTGATTCTGGAAAGGAAAAGCAACATGCACTCCATTCTTATCTTTTGGTCGCCAGTCTGAATATTCGATGAATTCGATGAAATCAACCTTAAGAAGTATAAGGACATTTTTCATCACAACATAATGTAAGTATTCGTTGCACAGAACAAGCCGTCTTGTATTGACCGAAGAAAATGAATTTTCAAGTATGGTGGCTAATTTTGAAATTAAGTCATGTTTCTAGTTTTATGTGCGACTGATTTTGATTTAAAAATGTCACATATCTTGGAACACTGCCTGTTATGTTGTGACCAATACACCTGGTTTCAGGATAATAAAACTGAGTTACTGTCTTCTTAGACTTGTCCAGTGGAAGTTGAGATAGGCTGGCCGCAACAACATCTAAATCAACTGGTGTTTCAATCGATGATTTATTATCTGCATCAGCGCTAGGTTTTATTGATGCCAATTTCAGATTCTTAACGCGAGATTCAGTTCCACCAGATGAGCTTCCAGGTATGTTTAGTTCACTTGATTCTTGGGGTCGTTGTTGCTTCTTCATTTCTCCTTGGATTTATTTGAATTGAGTCAGTTTCTGGTGTTTTCGATTTCATTAGGTTTGGCTGCTTCGGTTGATATATTATAGTACGCTCTTTGCATAACATATCTTCAATAGCCCTCGGTCAGTTTGAAGATATTTTCCGTTGTTCTCATACATTTGGTTAGCCTAAACATTTTCATATCTGTTTGCCATATAGATAGTTTTCATGAGGTTCTTCATTTCCTTTGTAAACAAAAGTTCGTTTTTTACTTAGTGAATGGGGCAATATGGTGATAAAAGAACCTGTCAATTCCTTTCTCGTCAGTGTTTTTTCTCAAATCGTTCGCTGCAGTAAGGTTGAGCTGCTCACCATTAAATTCATCAACAATTAGATGAATTACTGTTTCTGCATACTTTCGAAGTAACTCAGTAATGAGAAGTGATAATGAAGGTACACTTGTTAGGTTTAAATGTCCACACATTTCATTAATGCTAAATACATGGATTTTTACTAAATCATTTGTTGAAATAGTTTGAACAAATGCTTTTACGTCATTGACTAACATACTATTTATTTCCCAGCAGATATAGAATATTACAGTTGCTTTGTCAGCAAATTCAACAAGATCCTTAATCAGATAAAGTGCTATTAATGATTTACCAGATCCAAAATTACCAAATATGATTTTCTTCTTCTCGTCGCTGTACAATATTTTCAGCTGCTCAGTATTCAGCATCAGCGATTGAAATTTCTCCTCTGGTTGAGCTTTTATTGGTGGTACGTCACTTCTAACCGTTTTTCTGGTTGCAAGAAAACCAAATATGTTGCTCAAAACTTTCATAAATGTTGAATCGCTTTCATCGCTCTTTTTGGCGTCTGGACAATGTGTTGGTAAAATTTTGTTTAACCAAACTTTTAAGTTTTCCACATCTTTTAAGTCATTCTTGTTTATGATGAGACATTTTCCACACATTAAAGAGTTTTCAGCATGTACAAGATTCGGTGCTGCGATGATGTTAAAGAAAATTTTCTGATGATTTTTTAGTAGGGTGTTGTTTAGAACAAGCAAGGATTTGATATCATTTTCGCCAGCCATTATTTCGTCTTCCAGATCACATAAGATTTTAGATTCTGTGTATCTGATGTTAAAGAAAATTACAGGGTTAGGATAAATGATTAGTATTCTTTCCTGGTAATTTTTAAGATTTGACATTCTATCTTGCTTTAAAAATTCTAGATGATCATCAGTATTATAATTTGTGATGACACCAACTTTTTCTTTTTCCATTAAAGTGTTTTTGAGTAGGTAAGCCAACTCAGATATCCTGTTTCCCTTTCTGTATGGTGGAAATTGTATGGCTTCTATTATGTGTTTTGCACCTTGTAAAGAAAAATACGTGAGGAGATATTCAAAACATAACTTATACCATTCCTTGTGTCCAATGATTGTTCTATGCTCTCCTCCATTAGAAATATATTCTACACTAGCAGTTGGTTCCTGGAGATTTTGTATCTTTCGGGAAAATTCTAAAATATCTGCATACCCATGTGTCACAATTTTAATAGTTTGAATATTTTCAGTTTCATTGATGTGAATATGTGGAGTGTCTATAAACAAAAAAATATACGAATGTTAAATTTAATTTGTCTTTACGTTTTCGGTCGTACAAAATTATTCAATTGGACTATCCCTATTTTATGGAAAAGATAATTTAGGCAACCTAATAATTTTTAAATCTCTTCTCATTGAGTATTTTTTGTTTTCAACATTACATAAGTTTTGTAAGTTGATATCGAAGATATAAGGAAATATAAAATCTTAAAATAGATTATTATAGAGCGCAATGTGCAGAATTTTGACTATGCATGTATATTGTTAAAGGTACTGTCCGGTAAAAATTAAAAGTTTAGTATATGTTACATTGTGTTGCTAAAATAACGAAAATTGTTCTCTTATACCTTCAATATTGATCAACACATATTCCTTTGTGTTTGTTTATTTTTATCTGCCATGTTAAACTCTCAACTTTGCATGCGCTCGTGCGCGGTTTAAGGACTGGGTAAAGACATTAATATGCGTAATTATGCATGTGGCGTATGTACTGTCCTCCTTGTGCATTATGTAGAAGATAACCCCCCCCCCCCCAGATTGTTCCTTAGTGAAACTCTTGTTGAAAATACGTCTTTGGAAGAAGGTTTTCAGGAATTTGTTTTTTGTAATTGGCTTTCAGTTTGAGTCAGAACTTCCCTTGAACGAACGGCGAGTTCCAGCGTACGAAGACGGTGAAAACTATAATTATCTACCTCCAGCAGAACCTTCCTGCATTAATTCTACTGTAAATTCTTGGTGCAAGTGCGAGTGCGAGAACTGCCAAACGATGCTTACAGAAACAGAATGTTTGTGTTCTCACGATATTGACACAGTAAAATATTTTCAGTTACAGGGTATTTATATTATATTTTTCCATTGTGCGCAGAAAGCAACTGCCCTTATTAGCATTATGTTTCTTAACTTTTAGATAAAAAATGTATTACAGAATATGAAGATTTCCATGCTGTGGTACTTTTAAAAATTACACTATGGACAGCTCTTGTCGCTCTTCATGATAGAGAAAGCCGTGGACTTGCAAAACAAGATAAAGTTAGTATTTGGTTTCTTGCTTACCTTTAAACTTTAGCGCCCTGAGAACAAGGCTGGTATAATTTTTTATACATTTATTTACAATGACGCACTGATAACTGCTATATACATGTATTTTACAACCATATGCTAACTAATAAAGCAAACTTATTTTTAGATCATACCGATATGCTGCTTACAGGCAGTTTTGCTGGTTTGTTCACAATCGATGAGACGTGTAATTCCATCATGCGTTGTTACAAAAATTCGCCAAAAATATCCCAGTGCCGATGGAATATACGTTGGACTCAAGGATAGCTTAGAGGTCGCAGAAATAGATCTAACATGGGAAGGAGAGGACGATTTAATGTGAATGTTATTGTAGCATGTCCTAAATAAATAAATTAATAATAAATAGCATAAAAAAATTACAATTTTATTTGTTTAAAAGATGTTGATTTTTGTATAACTTCTTCCCGTGATGGACGCTCTAACGGGGCTATCTGTAGCGTTGACTGTCGCTTTAAACGCTTTTTTCTTGTGGCCTTCCTTTCTTCAGCTGAACGTTTTATAATTTCTGTTACAATTTCTTTTATGTAGTCATAATTTCTTTCGTTTTTTACGGCTTTAGCAACGAATCTCTTGTTTGTTTTGGAATAAGCCACGCAGAATTGTGGCTCTTCCTTAACTTTATATTTCTGAAAAGTAAAGATTAAATATGTACCGGGTACGGGTTGGTGTAATAGTTTTTCTTTAACTTTTGTATTTTTTTATCGTTTGTTACCTGATCTCTATTAACATTATTGTTGTGATCTAATGCTGCCAACTGTGTGCCAGCTATCATTTTCTCCATCTTAAAAAACATTGATTTTGGTAGATACCGTATCTTAAGAGCATGGAACACTTCCAACAAAGTTGTGTGTATTTTCTCCGTCATTTTCTCCAAATCCTTAACGACCATCGGCTGGGTGACTACTTTAACTAACTTCTCATGTGCCGCCGAGCCCATACTTTACGACACTGTTCTTCACGCGACAAATTTGGATGCTCACATTTTTTGTAAAATTTGTTGTGTGGGAACCTGTGTTTGTTGACAGAGTGATCACCGAAACAAACCGCTCAGCCAACTCAACACCATTTCCATTGCAAGTGGCGATCGACCAGTACAAGTGGTTAACAACGGCTGAAGCTCACTTTGCAAGCACTTTTAGTTCTTAAATATAAAATCTTCTCATTAACCATATTCTTAATGCGTTCATTTGTTTTACGTACTACAGAAAGTATAACTTTCTTACCTTTTTTCTTAGAAGCTTTCAGTAATTTTTCATTAAGACCTTTCCCAAAATGCCAAGGGCAAATTGATGTTTTATGGCTGCATATTTTTCGTCTGTGCACATAAGTTTTTTAAAGGAGGGATATCTGTCAGTTAAAATCACTCTTGTTGGAAGCTTATGAGTATATAGAATGTCATCGATGCACTTGATGAATCCCAGCTTCTCCATCGCTTGAGCAGAGCTAACTTCCTATAAAAGCGAGGCATAATTTTAATTATAATGATATTTGATACAACGCAATGATTGCATCATACCAACACAATTTTGATTGATGAGCAATTACCTTCACATAAATGATTTCAAAGTTCAGTAATTTATTTGTGTGAGTGTCCATAGCTGAAACAGCACTATATGTTCCATTACGGCCAGGGGAATCGCATTGGCCATCAACTGCTAGTTCTAGTGACCTCCCACTGTCCACGATTTCAGCAATTTGTTCTTTTTGGTCTTTCCTCTACGCACGGTCGATCTCTGGGAATACATAATTACCGCAGTGCTCGTAATTCGACGATTTGGCCAAGAACTTCAAATTCAGGATGTTTGCAAATTTTTCAATTTTATGAAAGGCGTCCCCGACAATTCAATTGCGGTTGTGAGGAGTAAATTACCAATCCCTTTAGTGCCAGCCCATTTTGGTTGAGAAAACCAGGTGTATTTGCAACCTAAATTCACTTTTCAGTATTAAACACTCGATTTCATACTCAAATTAAAGGACACATAGATACTGTTATTACCTTGAAGACAATATATATTAATGTCAATTGACTTCCTGTATTTTTAGCCTCGTTAACTTTGGATTGGTCCAGTGTTGCTCCACATCTACCACAGTACTTACAAAGGTTCTTTCAAACCTGACTCGAAGACTAAGTAAGTACACTGCTCATAACCGGTATGTTGGTGCTTGAAGGGATATCATCAACATTTTCATTTTCATCAGTACGAAACTCCTCATCGGCCATAACAAAGTCTGGATCACTTTGGTTACTTCTGTAACGCCAATAGATTTTGTTAATATCACACTGATAACTATAATGTCATCAAAGAAAATTTTACACAAACCTGTGCAAGGACTTTTCCAACCACTCGTCTTGGATTTCATATAACCTTTCGAAAAAATTCTACCTTCATTACTAAATTGGAGCATGCAATTTAACGGCCTTTCATATGAAGCATCTATCATCGAAATATATGTATCATCGTCTCCTTCATCGTCGGATGTATAATATGTTTATTTGCAAATTATAAAAGCGCACAAAATATCTAGCTAAGTATAATTGCCGCTACCTTCTTCCAACTCCACTTGACAACTTGTACTTCTGGTAGCTACTGTAGAAACCCAATCAGGTGTCTGAGTTTGTGCATCAACACCAATGAAAGCAGTTTGTGAGCCTGTATTTTTCATTGACAAATCTTTGTATTGAGTTGATCGCTCACGAGTTAGTGCAACATCTTGACAAGCTATCGAGTATGATGCAGGTTCTATGTTGGCATACGATGTACTATCTGTTGTAAAGTCGGTGTCACCTGGATCCTCGATACACGTTTTGTCACTAGCAATAGCCTGCTCGACTAGCTAAATTTTAAAATAATTCGGCCTGGCAACGAGTTTGATTTTTTTTCTTGTATTTGTGCTCAAAAGTACTAAAAGTTTAGGCGTACCTCTTTTACTTGTTTCTCTTTTATTCTGCGTCTAGAAGACTCTCTTTCCTTTGACTGTTCCTTTCTAAGGAAACGTACTGGGTATAGAGCCTGGGATCTTTGTAGAATAATTTATTTTGAAGTTCCCACGAATAATCAAAACAACATTCTTTAAAGTGATCAGAACAAACACCAACATATTTTGGCAAATTTGTGCGATTAATAGATTTAATCCACGCCAATCTTAGTTTTGGTTCAGTTGGTAGCGTAAAGAAACTTTTTTTTTCGACGTTTTCATTGATATCTTTTTTAGTTTTTTTACTGCTATTTGAGCTACCCACGACAACACAAAAAGGCAATTTTTAACAGCTCTTCAACTCAGTAGCGATTTATAAAGAAAGAGCATAATACAAATAACACCATTTTTATTTCAGGAACCTTTAAGCCTTTATGTAGACAAGAGTTTCTTTTTAGTAAGGTTATAATCGGAAGAAATCCCAGTGAATAAATTGAAGGTGTAAACCGAGACTTACTCAACCAATTTCTGTATCGAAAGAAATTGCAAAACGTCTTATAAATAATGTATAATTCACATTTATAGTAAACCAGGGGGAGATATTATTGAGCGCTGTACCAACCAAGTGACTTTTCATGTGCGCGGTTTGTTTTGAATTTTGGAGGTCAGTAAATACGTCACAGAAATAATATTGTTTTAACCTCGCTTCCGGTATTACACGCGCTGTTCAAAATTGAGTTTTTGTGAAGAAGATATGCAACGTTTTGTAAACAAGAAATAAAAAGTCTCTCAATAATAGTTAGCACACACAAAAAAATAATCTTTTTCATTTCAAGTATGGTATTCTTAATATTTTTTTTTGTTTTACAATATTTTTTTTTACCGGACAGTACCTTTATAAACACAAGATTTTGGGAATAAACCAGTGTAAATATGTTGAAAATTATGTCTGTCATATGTTATTACATGAGGTACTTTCATTTCTGTCCAACAGTATTAATATTCCATATAACATTGCAAAAATGGTTAGAGCAAAGTAAAAATCAGTACCTTCTATTGGTATCAAAATGTGTAATTTAGGATCATCCAATGTTGATATATCCAACTTGTCAATAACAATGCCATTCGTTTTGAAAATTTTTATCCTCATCCCTGTCTCAGACGATTCTACTGTAACAAAATCTAAATTTTTGTTTAGATTCTTAATTCCTTCTTCTGAATGACGTTGAATCGTTATGTTGGGTATTGGAGAGGTTAATGTCAAGATGATATTTTCCTTAACATCTTTGTGTGTGCGAGCTCTAGAATACATATGTCAAGGTTGTAAAAATAATAAAGAAACCAAGGCAAAAATACAATACCATACATGGTGAATTTTTTTAATAATTTTCTTTGTTAACATGCATGGTTTTGATACTTACTGAGCTTTTGTATTTATGCACTAGGCACCTATTTATTTAGGTTCAATAAGTCTCATAGCTTTATATATTGACTGTTGCTCCACACTACCATTAAAAATTTCTATAAATCCATATACCTTAAGGGAATTAATTTTCGCGGGAATGAAATTTCGCGGATTTGGCGGTTTTTGGTCAAAACTTTGAAATTTAATTCCCGTGAAAAATCCAAATGTGCCTCATCCGCGAAATTAAATTTCCGCGAAATTTCGAAAACACGTTCATCCGCGAAATTAAATTCCCTTTTTTTAATTAATTTTTATTTTAATTTCTTTAATTTTAGATACCGTAAAATTCAGTAAATAAACCTACCCCGCAATTATGAACTATGTTTTGTGATTCCATGTGAATTTTGAACTGGAAAAACACTCGGAACTTTACGGTATATATGTTAAAGTATAAAATTTGAGTTTTGAGACTAAAATTTGTGATTTGAGACTAAAATTTGTGAGGTTGATACAATGAAAACACTACTTTTAGTTTAACAATGTGTAATCAATAACAATGGTGGTTTCTTCATTTTCATTTCGTACATTGCTTCTATTAAAAAGGGTTCTAATATCTTTACATCGTGGAGCTGGTTTTTCCTTGATTTGTGTTTTCTTTTGCTTTTTTTTTGGTGGTACAGCTATAGCAGCCTCAACAACATCAGCTCCCTTCAAAAAACTCCCGATTATAACTTCATTCTTCGGCTCGCAATTAAGTCTAGTGACGATTTCTCTGTATCGATCCATTACCATATGGTTCCTCACAGTGCCTGGCATAGACACAGTCACCATGCAAGGAATTTCAAGTCCTCCTTGGAATAAAGGCAATTTTCTATAATGCGTCTCAATCAGTTTTGCATTAACGTAATGTCAGTATGAAACTTTCTTTCGTTAAACCACCGCACGCTAAGTGGATTATAGAAATGTATGATCACATGACTTCAACTGCTGGAAAAGCTGTATGTTTAAAAGCCTGGGAAGTTACTGGAATATTAGCTGCTGTAAAGAACTTTTAAAATTTTACGAAATTTGGATCCGCAAATTAAATTCCCGCAAAATTTTTGGATACACTTTATCCGCGAAATTAAATTCCCGCGAAATTTCCAAATCATGTTGATCCGCGAAATTAAATTCCCTTTTTTTCCGCGAATTTCCTAAAAAAAACCCCCGCGAAATTAAGTTCCCGCGAAAATTAATTCCCTTAAGGTAATCGGGAAATATAATAACTTCCGTTAGGATTAGACAACATTTTGTCAAGGGAAATCTTTTTGGTAATGTGATTAATCTGATTATCCAATTTTTTCAGATGTTGCGTGAAAATCAAATAGAACTGATTTGGGGGCATTTTGGCCTTTTATTTCATGCGAACTATGTAAAACTGGGGAAATATGTTAAGTAAACTTTTATTTGCTGTCAGATACTTTAAAACAGAATGTAAAATTTCGCTTCTACATCATAAGTAATTGAAATTTAAGCAGATAGTGGTATAATATACCAGCTCAACCTTTTTTGATCATGTAATCTCGATCATAGCCTGGACTCCATAAATGGGGTCATGAAGCACGAGACCCGCAATTTAACTTATACAATGACGTATAAACATCAGATTTAATGATTAAGAAGTAATTATAATGGATTATGATTTAATAGAAAATACGAAAGTAAGGATTACTTAAAGCTAGAGGGCTGTTATTAAATAGAAGAAAAAAGGAGCTTGTAGCAAGAGTGCTTTCGGCTATGGAGAATAACATACAGCCTATAAAAACCGCACCAGAAGTTCAGTATTGAATACAACGAAAATGAAAAATTGACGGCTTAACTATTCTGATCCCTAAAAATCCCACATGGGTGCTTAAATAAAGATGAAGGAATGTCATTTAGGCCGATGCTTATGTACCCAGATGTTTTTAATTATCTTATGTTGTACCCAGCAGAATTAGGAAGCCGAAATTTAAATGATTATAAAAATTCCAAATCACACAGCTACTACAAAAGTGGTTGGCTAAAACCTTTATTATACCATGAGCTATAAGGAAGCAAGTTTTGTTTATTCAAAGGGAAATGTCGCTAATCTCAGTCGATCAATGCTCCTTATCATGCATTGTGGCTGGTGATTGGGAAAAAACGTCAAAATCAGAGCCTGTCACTGCACATGTATGGTAACGACAGGTCAAGACTGTAACCATGTTGCAGTTGCAATGTATAGAATTGAGGCAGCTGTACGGTTAGGATTGACAAAACCTTTACGAGTAAAGCAAATGAATGGTTACTAACGGAATACTTACCCCTCTTAAACTTAGTCTAATACTATAACAACATTATAGAAATTATTTGTTTGGA